>VWZP01003889.1:474134-739365 GCA_013396995.1 Dicaeum eximium
TCCGCGCCCCCCGCCCGTCCTCCTCTTTCTCCTCCTCCTCCTCCTCCTCCGCCGCGCCACTTCCAGGGGAGGCTGGTGTCATGCGGCTGGCGCCGAGGGAGGGGTGCCCGGGGCCGCAGCAGCAGTGAGAGGCGCCGCGCCGAGCCCCTGCGATGACAGCCATGAAGGAGCAGCCGGCGCACCCGGGCGGCAGGGGGAACCCGCCGCCGCCGCAGCCCGACCAGGTGCGACCCGCGGCGGGAGGCGCCGAGGGACCGGGGATGGACGGGGATGGACGGGGGTGGACGGGACGGGGGCGGCCGCCGTCCCGGAGAAGTTGTGCGGAGCTGGAGAAAAGTGTGCGGGAGGGAGGTGGGGGACACGAGCGCCCTCGGGGCGGTTCGGCCGGGGCAAGAGAGAGCCCCGCGGAGCTGTCTCGGGGATGCGCTGGGGCCGCCCGGAGGGGACCCAGCCTCGTCGGGACCCGCAGCGGGGCTGGGGCGTCGGTAGCGGGTCCCGCTGTAGTTTGCGCTCCGCTTCCCCGCGAGTTGCGCCGGGGAAGCCGCACGGGCGGGGGATGCTGCCCCGGCCGCGGGGAGCAGCGGTGGCACCGCGGGAGCGGCCGGGGCTCGCCGGCGGTGCGGGGCGCTCCGATCGCCGCCCCGCTCGGGGAGCGGCCCCGGAGGCCGGGGAGGTTTCCCGGGGGGATTTTGGCAGCGGTCTGGTGGCAGTCACGTCCCTTGGCCCGACGGTGCCGCCCCGTGGGCTGGCGGGGCTGAGGCCGGCGGTGCTGATGCCTCTCGGTAGCGGCGTCTCTCGGCACCGGCTCGCTTCGAGTCTCGGGCGGAGTCCGCGTATGAGAGATGGTACCGGAGAGCAGCCGAACTTGGATGTCATCCTCACCAAATCGAAGTTTTCATCACCAGTCGCTGCGCCTGATGCTCCCGGGCGACGGGAACTGAGGCATCGGGAGGGATGGGGCTGTCCCCGGCCACCCTCCGGCAGCCGGGCGGGGCGGGGGTCGTGCCGGAGCCGGAGCCTCGCACCTGCCCTCGGCACCCGGCGGGAGAGGCCCCCGGGCAGCGCTCAGCTCTCCCTCTCCCCCGAGCACCTTAAAATACGTGAAGTCCGGCCGAGGGGGTTTTTGGCACATCGCATTTTCCGTGCGCGCCGCTTTAGGTTCGAACTCCGGCTCGCAGGACGTGCGGAGCTGCATTTCACGTTTTCATTCCCTGCTACATCCATCCCCGGAGCTCAGCTTTCCTTCGATACGCTCGCGCTGGGTGAAAAGCGCCAGCAGTGGAAGCTGCTGGGCTCAGATCTGCTTTAGCAATTCCGAGTCTGAGTAGCCAGTCCTGCACACCCAGGCTGAGCGTTCAGCTCTGAGTCTGTCCAGTGTCAGTGAAACCAGTCATTTAAATAAATTTATGCGCTGCTCTCTGCTCAGAAATGTATGCGCTATGGCACATTTTCATGTAATGCTGGTAAAATAATACATCTGATCCTTCTTGAATAAATTAATTGCATAAGTTGCATGAGCTGAATTAGATGGGTAACTTCCACCAGTGCTTAAATTCCATGCAAATAGTAGAATTGATGGAAAAGTGGAGATCATTTTAAATAGGCTCAGAGGTTCATGGAGCTCATAAATTTCAAGGACATTGTTTTGCTTTAGAGGGATACTGCTATTAGATGTAATAAAAAGTACTTAAACTTAACCGATCTCTATTTCTTTATATTCCATTCAGAGGTGTTGAATTGGCAATTGTTGTTGGAAGTGGAGGTCTTTTCAAAGCAGGATTACTATTGTATGAAAAAAATTACCACTTTGACTACTTTCTTAGGTTGTAATGAGGAACAGCAGTAAGATATCAATTTAAAGCACACTAAATATTAAGAGTTTAATCCTAAATATAGAGGTATGATTGCCTGAGTGCTCTGGAGTTCTCAGCCTCTCTCAGTGGTGGATGTGGCAGCCAGTGGTTTGTCTGTGGGCCTGGCTGAATGAAGTGTAGGTGGGAAGTCCTGAATATTTGGATTGGGTTTTTCAGACCAAGTTTGCTTATCTTGATTAAAGTTGATATTGAATCAGCTTTGGTTGCCTGCTGTCTCAGGTGCCAGGGACATCATGCAGTATGTAACAGCATGGCATGCAAAATGTTGCTTTTAGTGGATAGCAAGTCTGTCCATGGGTTTGAATGCCCACCATAAGGACAGAGGCCTGAATCCTGCAGTGAGCTCTATATGAGCAGAATGAGGCCAGGATTGTGGATGTCCATTCCTGCACCTCTGCAGCAGCCAAGATCCATGGGACACGCTCAGCCCGGGGCAGGGCTGGACCAGAGACTGTGCCTGACTTCAGGTTTTTGCTGGAAACCATTCTTAGTGCAGCAGTGGGATGTGGTTGTGATCTTCATGAAAGAATATTAGAGTTTCAAAGCTTTTTGTTGGCTTTTCGTGGTTGCAGTTGCAGAGTTGGTGCTGTGGTGAGTATGGGGGGAAGAAGAAAAGGGGTTTGTATGTTCACTCTGCTTTTCCACACCCACAGCATTCTCATTGGCTTGCTAATACAGAAAATGCATCCTTCTGAGGGCCTTCAGTAAATCCACCTCTGTGTACTCACATTTCACATTGCTAGTGAGCTCGTGTGAACTTGTGGTGTCTCTGCACTTGACACCTGGAGTTTATTGACCTATTTATGACAAGAGGGTGTCTGCTCTGAGAAGGGCTTCCTGAGGCAGCAGGGCTGGCAAATCTTTTCTAGAAGAGAAGCAGAAAGTCCCAGAAAGAATAAGGAATTGCATCAAGATCTTCTAAGTGTAAATCTCTTTCCCCATTCCAAAGTCTGGTTTTACAGATTCCTCTGAGAGCACCTCATACCAAAGGTGAAGCATTTCTGGAAATTTATGGGCTTGTGACCCAAGATGGGATTTCAAATTCCAGCAGGCTAATGCTGGGAATCTTCAATTTAAATAAAAGCTTGGATTGACTGACGGAAGCATCCACAGTCATCACCTTATAAAAAAATTGGATACACCTTCATATCCTTCCTCTGATAATACTTTTAAGGCTCCCCTGGGACAAGGCATCCAATAACAACTCCCATTGACAGTGCTAATGATGTTTTGGCATTTGGTTCGATAAATTAGCCAGATTTATTCTGATCTCGCTGCTAAATGATGAGTCATATTTATTGCAAAAATTACAGTTTTACATTCAGGTGATATATCTGCACAAAGGAAAATAGCTGTAAATTACCTGTATTTCTGGAATGCTCTATCCAAGTGCTCAGACTTCTGTCACTTGAGAGCTGTGTCAGGAGTTACTGTGGCTCCTTCAGTTCCCCTTAGAGGACAAAAATGAGTGTTTTTTCATCTTGTAGCTCTTAAGATCTGTCCTGGGGCATTGGACAATGATGTTTTAGTGTTCTTTTTTAGAAGCCACAATCATTTGGTAGTCAGTGGACACAACATATTTGAAAAATATAATGTACCTGAATGACTTGCTGGTTGATGAATGTTGCTGTCTTTGCAGATGAAAAACTAAGATAATTCCTGTAGGTATTACCTTTGTGAGGCTTCAGTCTGTTTACAAGAAACCAGATGATCTACACCACCTGGTGCTACTCGCTGTTCTTTGTGTGTGTAGAAGACAGACCTTTGAAATTTATAGTAATTTTCTCCCAAGCCTCTTTTACTCTCCCAATCTGATGTCTTTCAAAATTGGATTTTAATCCAGAAAAGAAGTGGTGGCTGGTTTTTTTTCTTTCTTTTTTTTTTTTTTTTTCACTGTATATAATTTTAGAATCTACTGCATTATTCTTCTTAAAACAGGCAAGGTCAAATCACACTGAATTTCAGTATTGTATTGAATTGGGACATTATTTGGTAAGCATTTAAGTTACATGTTTAGTAAAAAACAAGGACAACTGGCTACTGTTTGCTTGACTGTCTTGATTTCAGGAGTTGACTTTTTTGTCTCAGGACCAGTTTCTGTGATCACCAGACAAGTGGCACATAAGGCTATATTATTATGCCTGGAATATTTCATAAAGAGCTATCATTTGAATCTTACCTTAAATTCTTTTTAAATTCTTTTTCTTACACTCTGTAGAGGCCACACTATATCTATGCCAAATCCTGTGGTATTCTCACAGTCTCAGTCAAAGAGAGAAAGGTAATTTCTCACAAGCTCCTCCTGTGGGGAAACTCAGAGAAAGAATTAAAACAATTCTTGTCTTAATCTCTGCACCTGGTGTTTGTAAAAGATATTTACAAGAAGGAGTTGTTCCACTTAACCAATACTGTGTGATGAGTTTCCTAAAGACCTGTCAGGTGTTAGGTTCATGATCCCCTCTGTAAGAAGTGTGGATTTGTATTAATAAATGCCTTTTATCCCTTCTGAATCATGGAGTCTACTGTTGCCTTCTGATAGGAAGATGTCTTACCTGTGGTGATTTTTAACGTTGTTCGGGATTCAGGTTGTAGAGGAAGGCACGGGAAGTGTCATTTTCCATCACATGTGGCCTTTGTCGGTTTTCCCTTTGCCTGGTGACTGCTTGGGTGTAGTTCAGCCCTGTGCCCGAGTGTGGTGGTTGACACAAGGAGCCTGAAGCTTGTCTTCCATCTTCGCTGCAGTTCTTGTCTTCTGCTCTGAGCTCTGTGGGGCAGGGGCGAGCAGGATCTGGTTTTTGGGGAGATGCTCATGATGCTACTTGAGGAGCACCATGGTGTGTGGCACGTGGTACCTGCCCTGAGCACGTGCAGAGTCTCAGGGAGCTTGAGCCACACACATTTTGTGTCTGCAGGGCACACGAGGGTGCTTCTCTCTACTCTCAAATTCAGAAGTGATGAGTGTCCAACGGGTGTCAGAAACTCACTTTCCTAATGCAGAAACCTTCACCAAGACCCTTCCAGTCCTTTACCCAGCCTCTGCCCTGGGGCACAGCCACAAAGAGCTCTCTGCTGGTGGGCACAGGGCAGGGTGATCACGCTGATGCTCTCCTGGTACCCTCCCCTCATGGTTCTGATGCCTTTCTGAGCATGCCTTGCCTGCAGAGCAGCCTGTGGGAGCCTGGGCAGCATGATACAGCACCTGGCTTTCCTTTTTGTAGAGCCCTCTGCTTGCAGGTGGATTAAAGGGATTACCTAATGCAGTAAATCAAAAACTGTGAAACAGGGCGATCTTTTTGGCTCTGCTGTGTCAGAAAGAATTGCAGGCACGCTGTAGGTTACACAGTAGCCTCAGATATTTGAACATACATATTGTATTAGCTATTTTTAAAAACCCTGTCCGTGTTTTTTTTTTTCCAGTGTTTTTGAATTGAAAGTATTGCTTCAGGCAAGCCATTTTGATAATTAGCAAGAGGGAGGAACTCTTTAGGCAGACAGAGATGCTGTTTGATGTTATTCTCAAATTTGAAAGCTGTAATTTTAGCACTTTTGAATAACTTAGAGGCATTTGGAGGTGATATGCATGTGTTAGTGACACACAAATGTGACCACAGACTCTCTTCCCATGTTGGTAGTAAATAATGCAATAAATGATCCCTAGAGAGGTGTCACTGTTGTTGTGTTCTGTTGTGGGGTTTTTTTTTAGCTAATGGAGTTTTGAAATTTGTATGACCTATGGAAGGACTTGTAGGTGTACAAATTTGCATTTCACATGTTTTACTTTCTTTAACATTGCATCTCAAGACACAGGTAGTCTCACCTGCTGCCACACCTGCCTGTGTCCTGTAACTTGTTGACACTGTCTGTGTAAGTCTTACAGGACCTGTGTGGTATTTCAAGTGGATGCATTAGTCACAAAATCTCGGGTGTCTCAAACTCTGTCCCTTTCCACTTTAATCATGCACTTCTTTTACGCTTCACTCAGCTGCATCGAATGATGTTCATGAATATATGATAGTGAAAAGAACAATGCTGATGGTGACTGATGATGATAAATTACTGTATTTATCCATTAGGAAGGACATTGGGTGACCTACAGATCTGAGGCTGAAGCTAAAAGACCTTTTTTAATCTTTCTTAACACTGCTGGCAACAGCCACATAACTTATTATATGTTATTTATGTAAAGAATCTGTAAATAGTTTTCACTGATTCTAAGAGAAAACAGATAAAACCCCTCTGGCATTTGGAGGATATTGCCTGAGAAAATCAATTAGGAAGTATTAAACAATATGATGATATAAGGAAAATAATGATTCCATAAAAGCTTTTGGGGGCGTATTTTAGACTGCCTGGGGCAATATTTGCAATTTGCAGTTCCATTGGGGAGGAAAGAAAAGCATTTTGTAGCCTTCTAAAAAACAAACTGGGCCAATACTTAAATTTTATTTTTGAGCATGTGGAGAGAATTCCAAATGCCAACGGGGAAACCTTTAAACTTGCTTGAAGTGCTGGGCAAGTGCAGGAAAGAAAATCAAACACTGCCAGTGTGAGTGATCAGCCATCCCCCGTGTTTGTTCTCTCTGCTCCTGGCGGTGCAGGGACTCCTGACCTCCTTTCCTCCCTTTCCATCCTAAGGCTTCAGAGCCTGGTTAAATCAAAGCATTTAAGATATATTGGGGGAGTCTTTCAGAACAAGGATTTGAGCATAAGTTAATTATGAGTGATGGTGTGCTGCAGTTTTGAGTCTTAAGGAAGAGCTGTTTAAATCAGTGGTCTAATAACAATTCTAAATAAACACATAATTGCTCTGAAAGTTGGGTGAGTCAGTGCAGTTCAGGAAGAGTCCCTTGGCCTGCGACATGCTGCAGTTGGGTGATCCCATGGCAGCATTTTAGCTTGGATCAAAAACTTACCAGTGAACAAATCCTGACTGATCCTGATGAATTTTGTCTTGCGCCCCAGACTGTGAGCTGGATTCCCTCAGGATGAAATTAAAGAAGCTGATGTGCTCCAGGAGCACCCGTGGGGTGCACCAGCTCTCAGTGGGTGTTGGGTCCTTGGGATCGGACAGGAGCTGGCCCATGTAACCCCCAGAAATACAGAAGGTCCCAGAAATACAAATCAGGTCCTTAACAGGTCCTTCCCTGTCCAGTTCTGCTGCTCTCTCTTTGCTACACAGATTTAACAAACATAGCAGGTGATTAATACATGCATATATTTAAAAGCAGCTGTATGATTTTGGTTTGTTTTTTCCTGGCTTATGCCTGATACAAATACATTGCATGACTTTGTCTTTTTCATTGCAGCACTGGATCCGTCTCTTACATGTCTGTAGGTATTTGTTTGCTATTTTACAAACATACCAGTATTTATTGCCTCCCCAGTCAAGGCAGAAATCCACTGACATGGATGAGTGAGTTGCAGGTGATGGAGAGGTGTGAGTTTCAGAGATCTTATGAGGACCACTCAGAATCTGAAATACACAGCAGGAAACAAAAGCAGTATAAGGTTTATAGAGGAGGTTTATAGATCATATGATCTTCTGTAACTGAGATTTTTTTTCCTAGCTCTACATAGGTGGATGTGTCTGAAAGAGTTCCACTAACTTGAAAGACAATGGAGATTACAAAATTGGAGGTTAAAAGCCCTTGTTCTGTTCTTGGCTGGTTGCAAAATTTCTGTGTGATTTAGGTGGGTCCTTGAAGGCTGCAATTTCAGAAATAACATCAGTGTTTGAGGTGTGTTGTTGTTTTGGGAATTTAAAATGTCAGAGTTGCCTGTGATGGACCTGCAGTGCACGTTTAGGGAAAGCTGACTGCCTTTTTAAAGTATTTCTGAGCAGTGCCATAGGGAGGGAGCTCATGTGTGTGGTTCGGTCAGCACGAGTCTGGCTCGCTGATATTTGTGTACTTCTGTGAGAAAAACACTAAATTTAGGAGTGTCCTCACAATCCAGAGGAGTTGCAGGAAGGTTGGTGTTATTGGTAGTTGTCTAAGGGTCTGGATTTCTGCCCTTCAGGCTGGAACCTGAGATGATATGAAATACAGTGGTCACAGTGGTTGTCATTTAGGGTGCAGCTGCTGCTACCAAAGTGTTGCCCTTCCATGTGTCTGAGTTTGCTGTGCCAGTGGGGCAGCCCCAAAGGTGTCTGGGATAACACCTGAGCTGCTCCTGCTGAGGGGTTATGGTCCCATCTATGCAACATGGAAATTCCAGGTGCAAGATTTTCTATTTATTGCAATACAGATTGTGTCTGTGAATGGAGCATCACATAAGTAAATTTTTGTAGTCCTTAAAAAAAGAGACTGTATTAGAAAATCAGTTTAATCTGATTTTTTTGTACTGTCCATTTTCCATCCCTTATTCCAGGAAAATGGTAAATAAAGAACATACTTAGGAATGTTGGGTATGATCCAGTAGAGCTTTCAGTGATTATCTCTGAAATGGTTCATAGTGCTAAAGGCAGCATTTTATCTGCATAATTCTGTGATTTTGGGTAGAATTAGTATTACCTGTTTATCTAACCCCAGCAGATTTGGGTTGTAAATTCCTCCTCTGTTCTTGCTGCCAGCACAATCCCGTGTGACTCAGCTGAGCAGGATGAACTCTTCATCACTCACCTATTTATCAGTGATCTGTGGATGCTGAGGACCCAGCAATGAGTGTTGCTTTTGCACCACTGTGAGTCTTTCTAGAACTTGAACTTGCACTGGTAATAAGGAGGAGAGGAGCAGCACACTGAAATTGTCAGCAAATTGCAAAAGACCTGAGAATAATTTTTTTTTTTTTTGCCTGTGTTGTGCTTAGTGTGCTCAAGTAACGTGTGGAGTAATGAGCCACAGTCCCATTTACATGGAAACACTTCCCCTAATGAGGGGAATGGTGTTATCTGTTTTACTGTAGTGGATTTCCATTAAAAGCAGGACTCCAGCACATCCACCATCTAAAATGTGGGCTGGGACGAGCTCGGTGGAAAGAAGGTACATAAATAGCAGGGATGGGATGGAAATCTCTGGCTGTGGCCAGTTAAGGGAGAAAACAGACACAGTGTAAGAAATCCCTTCCAGGTGCTGCTCTGTGTTGCAATCGAGTGCCTGATCTTACACAAATCATAACAAGAAACAATAGGTAGATAAAAGAAAAAAGGGAAAAGAAAAGTGAAACAAGGAGCATATTTTTCAAGGCAGACAATTTAACCCTTGGAATGGAAATGCTGAGGTAAGTTTTGAACTCTGCACCTTTTGATGTCTTTAAATGAAAAATGGTTTCCAGAAAGATGCCCAAGCAAAAATTTTTGGGCCTTGGAAAAAGGTGGTATCCCAGGGAAATGCAATGGGTTGCAGCCTGCAGGAGATGGAATGATGGGGATGCCTTGGTGAATCAGGAATTACTGGTATTTTACTATTGTTGATGGTCAATACAAATGAACTCCTATGAGATAAAAAAACCAAACCTTTATTACAATCATCTCTCTTTTTTCCTCCCTTTCTGCTGCTTGACAATGATAGAAAGTTCCTCCTTTCCTTTTCATGTGCTACTGTAAATCTTTGTTGTGATAGGAAAGGAATAAGAGGTTATCTTGTATCTGAGCTAAAGAGAACTTTTCCTGAAGAGCTGCAGACTGAATACTATGGAATTGCACTGATTTCCATGCAGCACTTGATAAAACTTAATGTATATTTACTTTGGGGTCTGAAAGCTTCAACTGTGACTATGGAAAGGATTTCAAAGGCTGCACTTTGGCTGGATGTGGTCAGCATTCATGCATGACCTGGCAGTAACTCTCATGCCAGGACCTTGATCTGGCTGCAAGTTCTATGCAAATTTCTTTTTCTTTCTTTTTTCTCCTTGAGAGAGCAAGAATTTGAGTTATACAGCATCTCACTTGCTATAAAGATTTTGAGGAAAGGACTATTTTTTTTCCCCTTTCCTTTTTATGGCGTGGACTATTGCAGTGAAAGCAACTTGACGTGCGTCTTCCTTGTGAATGTGCAGCGTGGTGGTTGGGTTAAAACAGCACAAAAACCACACAAACACTTGTTTGGTGGCTTTAGCAGGTCCATATTGGGCTGTGCACGTGCAGTGATGTCCATCTGTTTGGTGGATCACTTGTTCTGTACCTCAGGGAGGTGTTTTCCTCCCAGCAAATCTTGTTTTGCAGCTGGTTATGTTGGGACTTATCTTGAGACACTGCACGTGGTAGGCAGACAAAGTCTGTATTTAAAAGTATTTGTAGAAGCAACGTTTAGTCACTGAAAATTAGTTAACTGGTTCTACAAAGGCTCCTGGACTTAGCTGACAGATTACTGGGAGGCTTTTGCCCTTAAGGAGTTTCTTGAGGTTCTTGGTATGGAAAAAGCTGTGCTTTGAGATTAAATTATTCAGGTGTTTTTCAAAGTAATTAAGGCTTCTAGCATTTAATGTTTTATGTATGCAGGTTAAAAATGAAGGTTAATTCAATCACAACAAAGGGAAGTTTACTCACAAACGACAGACGGTGATGTCTCTTTTGTGACTGGTGGAATGCTGTTGAGCCCACTTCATTACACTGAATATTGAACCATTATATTAGTGCCATTTTTTCTAAATGATGGCATTGTTAAAAAGCAGGCAGTAGAATTTGATGCAGTACAGCCCTGGCTGTGCTAAGTAGTGCAGAATACTTTTTTTTTCTGTCAAGTACCTGATTTATAGACAATTTTTCAGCTTGTGTTTTTGAAATGGCCAGGTGAGCTATACAAAACTCAGCAAGACCAGCAGGCAGGCCAAAGTAATGATTTTCTTGTTGGAAAGTAATAGACATGCCAGTATAGCATGTAATAACAGCAGGTTTTACAGAGTGCTGCAGAACAGTAGGAGTGTGAAACACATAAGTTACATAAATTATCTGTGCATGCATTTCTGCAGAGTTCTGGCCTACAGCAACTCCTTCATACTTCCTTTTTTTTTTTCCCCTCCTTCTTTTTTCCAGTCACGGGGAGTATCAATGCATGAACTCCTTCAGCATTTTAAAAACTTCACCTGTCTTATCTCCTCTGGATTGAGGACCTTGTCCTTTGGACACCTGTACTTGCTGTTCAGGAATCAGTAATGGGCTTTGAAATCTAACAGAAAATCAGACCTCACTGTTGCAGGTTCCAGAGTTGTCTCTCATTATCCTCTTTCCTATCAGGAAAAGAAACCAGAGAAACACCTGAGACACAAATATAGAATATCGCCCATGCTCTGTGTCAGTGTGAGACAGCTCATCTGTGCAAGTATTTATTAATTATTTTGAGTCTGCCTTTTTAAGGGCTACTTCCATAATAGCACTGAGGTTCTGTACTCTTCTGATAGTGCTCCTTGGTCATTGTGAAGATCTGGAGACATATTTTGTCCGTAATTTTTTTTTGGTCCATAATTTTTCTCCATACTTTTTGGATATTTTATACAGAAAGGCATCTTGTGCTGCATGTCTTGTGTTTCCACTCCTGTACTCATCAGCCCATGCCATGCACTGTAACAGCTCATCCCTCTGTCTAGGATCCCTCCAGTTTATCTCTTTCACAGCATCCAGGGAGGTCTGGGGCCTCTCCTAATAATTTCTGTAAAAAATAAAGAAACCCGAGTTGCTCAAAATTACCTGTGCAAAGCTTAGAATAGGCAGTGTAGGTTAGAAGAACCCTGGTTGTTGGAGAGAGAGACATTTCAGGAGTGTAAATCCTTTACATTTCTTGGACGTTTAGGCAAATCTGTGAAAAACTAGTGAGCTCTGAAATATCTTAAGGGACCCTTCATCAGTTTCCACTGGTCCTGGAGAAAGCATTGTAATAGGTGTTTTAATCAGCAAAGGATTCACATGTTTGTTCCACTGAGATGGAAACTTCCAGGTAATATTCATAGACTTTTTCCTCTTTGGGAAAAGATTCTCCCTTTGTTTTTGCCCTACCTTGCATGAAGTAATTTTTGGTTTTTATTTTAATAAAATAAAAAAGGTTTTTAATTTTTAAAAAGTAGGGTTTTTAAAATTATTTATTTTAATCCCATCAGAGAAAAGGAATGTTCCTATGGAGATAACATTTTCATGTTATGAAAGTGTTTTCAGTAGTAAGTCTCCTGCAAGTCGACCTGGATGAACCAGTGACATTGCAATGCTCTTTCTGGTTATTTTTCCTTTTTGTTTTGTGCTCCATTTCATTGTTATTCCTGTCTCTGTGACTCTTTTTGCTACGAGAAAAATTCCTTACCCATTATCATATGAGCCCTTCATGCACTTTGTGGATTTAGTTTTTAGTAATGCTTAAGAAAAATACGTCTGCTTTCTGATCATGCTGCAGTCTTCTGAGACTTGGAGGTGTCTGTGCCTTACCTTGAAGTGTTTGAAAACTACTCTCAGTCATCAAGATTTAACATCATTTGGGAAAAATCAGAAGTTAGCTGGCTTTTAAGATATTGCCCAAAGGCAAAGCATTCAGCATGCAGCCTTCTCTGATGTTGGTGAAGCACAAAATTCGAGAGTCTCCAGAAATTCACCTCAAGCATAAAATGTATAAGTAAAAACAGGATTTGGAGGGTGCCAAGAGGTTAATCTGGGTGAGGGTGAGTTGTTTTCACTAAGAAAAGCTTGTTCCTTTGTGGACATCTGAACCAGGGCTCTTGGTACAGAGGCCCACAGTGAATCTGTCAGAGTCACTGAAATATCCCATATTTTTTAGTGTACAGGGTTGTGGGACCTTTCATTATTTCTCTTCAAAGCAGCTACTGTTTTTTTGAGGGCTCAATTCTTCAGCTGCATGGCACCAAAGACTTTGTTTCTGTGGTTTTGTACTTCAGCAGTTGTAGTTCAATTCTAAGCGTTTCTGAAAGTTTTATTTATATTGTGACGGGGGTTCAGTTGTCATCCGAGATTGAATTGCAATTGGAACATGGAGGGAAACAAAAGCATTTTTCTGAAGTCTAAATAGATAGGATAAGTATCAAGTGGATGGAAATTAATACTGTTATCTCCATTTTCCATTTTTCTGTTTCAGTTTTTCTGAAATAGCTGTGAATTGGTGTGATTTGACAAATCTACCAGCATTTTACCTTGACTGTCTCTGAAATGGGGAGAGAGTCTTTCCAAACAGACCAGAAGGGAGGGAAGAGCATTATTTCATTCTCTTGAAGTGATTAGATAAAAAAAACAAATCACTACATAAACAGAATATTTCCAAACAATCCCTTCAAACTGGAAAAAGAGGCAGCAAGTTTGTGCATTAGTAAAGGAAGTAGCTGAGGGTATCCATGTGATTTGACTGGAAACATTTAACCAGAACTTTAGGATTATATTCGTGGTGACCTTTCTTGCTCAAGGACTTTTGTTGAGCATTAATAATTCTATGCATACAATGAATTAATTTAATTGACTATCTTTAGCATACCATATAGTGAAAGCTTCAATCTGCTGCAGTCTGTGTTATAATTATTTGTATATCCTGACTCGGAGAGTTCATTCTGAATCCAGTGCTGGAATCTTGAATCTGACCCCAAAGCCTTGGGGGTCAGACCCTAAGCATGGACCAGTGAAGGTGGAGGCTGCAAAAAGCCTCTGGAAGCAGTGATTGGAAGATGAGCCAGTTGTTACTTCTGACAAGGATTGTGAGTGCATTCATCCCATTTCAAATTTCTGACATTGACTTTTTCTCCTCCTTTTTGGGTTCATGCCCAAAGAATCTTTCAAAAACTTGCAGAGTCTAATTCTGGAAGAAACATAATGGTTTATTTTGGGTTTCATTATTTTGCCACTGACCAAGAGAAGCCTTTTTGTGCCTGGATTTATGATTTATGGACGTGTATAAAAGCTATTGTCTGTGCTTCCACCATGGATTATTCATCTTTTTCTTTCAAAATACACTCACGTCCCTGGAAGTTTTCCTAGTGCTTGCAGTTGAATCTGCAAGTTTGGAGGCATCAAATCACTTGTGATACTAAAGCAAGCTGTAGTTGGATGTAATGATACCTGCTTCCCGGGAGGGTTTACATTGCAGGTAGTGAACATTTGTGATGCAGTTTGAAATGATACAATGGTGGGTGCTTTGAAAATGTTCCCCAGAACACCTGAAGGGCTCATAAACACATAGCTGCTGCTGCTGACAGTTACTTAAGTTTTCATCTTGGGACATGTGTTGTGTAAATTTGGTTGGAGATTTTATCGATATTTCCTTGGATGTTGATGAAACCGCTGGTAGCCCTGCTGCTCAGAGAGTAGCTGTGTTCTAATCCACCATGCTATGGCTTTGAAGAAACCAGTCTTACAGGAGTTTCTCTGTTCTGACAAGACACTGAACTGCTGGAGCTGGATGTGATCCACATTAACCTTCCAAGCAATGCAGCTTAGAGCAAATAACCCTTTCCTCTAACACCCCTTGTCCTCTGCTGTAGGAACCAATCTTGGGAGGAGTAACAGAACTGTGATTAAAAAACTTTAATCCTGTCATCCCCAGTCCCTAAACACTAAGATAAACCATCCAATCCCATTTTCCTTTTCAGAAATGTTGCATAATAAAGCCCCCAGCTGTCTGGATGTAATCTGTCTCTCTCTGCTGTGCTGCTGGTCAGAGTGAGGGGCTCCTGCAGTGCCATATGGGGTTGGATGGTGACACACCCATGAAATTAATATAAAGAAAATATTGCAACAGGCTGTGGTATTTTTATATTATTGTAATCACAGATTTTAGACAAGGTTTTGGTAATTTAGGGGCTGGAAAGAGGGGTATGGTGTGGATGGGCCACTCACTGTGCAGCTTGGCACAGACAGTGCGTGGGGAGAGCTGGAGTCACCATCCCTGGGTGTGGTTATAAAAGGATTGGATGTGGCACTCGGTGCCAGGGTTTAGTTGAGGTGTCAGGGCATAGGTTGGACTTGAGGATCTTGAAGATCTCTTCCAACCTAGACATTCTGTGCCCAACCTAGACATTCTGTGCCCAACCTAGACATTCTGTGATTCTGTGACTCTTTGGAGCTGTAGATGCTGATGGTGTGTAGTGTCAGCTCTCCTGGCCGCTGGCAAACCTGGGAAGAAAATCTGAGCTTGCAAACACTTTGCTCTGGAGTGTGACTGATCAACATTCAGAAATGCCAAATGCTCACAACATCCAGCCTGAGGTACTTGGGGGTCTGAAAACCACTTTAAGGCAGAAATTATTACAAACCAGTAGACAGTAACCAATTTTCATGCCACTGTGACAAAACCTTTTCAAATAATTGCATGAAAATACAACTTTGAAACATGTAATTTCTGTATTTCTAGTGCTATTTATCAGATATGTATCAAGTTGTTAGAATTAAGCTTCATTTGCAAATTTCTTTGAAGCAAAGCACTACGACTCTGACTGCATCGTTATTAATCCCTTGAGTTTACCACCATGTGGACATCAGAAGGGATGCTGTTTTACTTTGATTGGGCTTTTGTGCAGAGTAAACAGCACATGCTCTGTCCATCTGCTTCATTAAACTGTAAACACCACTCAATTTTGTAGCATTTTAATGCATGAGCATTAAATATTTTGTGGACCTTGAGTAGCTGTCTGGCTGTTGTATTTTTAAAGCAAATTCAATCTTCTGTTCTAGGTTTCTGGGTTGCCTTCTGTTCTTTCTTCATCTGTTTTCCTTTTTTTTTTTAATTTCTTTTTAATTTGAAAGTCCTCTTACCTGACTTTAAGCCTTAGATGAAGTTCTTAAATCAGCGGGGAGGATTAGACAAATTTTAGGTACTTCAGCAGAACAATTCAGGTCATCAGTCTTTCACAGTTAATTATAGAGGGAAGCCTGGGTGACTTTGCTCTTAAATTAGATGCCTGCAATGATGGTGAAATGAGCCTGGACCTTAGCCTGGTGAAATGATTTCATATCCCAGTACAAGTGGGTTAAATCTCTGATCCAAAAATATTTTTTTCCTTCATTGCTATTAAAAATACATTCTCAGAGTCAATTTTTATGAACATTTCCTCTGCATAAAACATAGCAATATCTGGGCTGGACTTTCTTCTGATGTTTGCCTGCATTTCCTTATGAAATGGAGAGCAAACAGAATTAGGAGGAAGGAGGCAAGACCATCCCAGGCAGTGGAGGAAGGGGCTTGGCCTGCAGTGCCTTTGGACACTGCTGTGATGTGTGAGGAGCTGAATCACAGTCACAGGATCTGCCATTTGTACCCAAACAGTGCTGGCATAATTCTGGGGGCTTTCTAGAGTTATGTCATGATTTCAGAGTTGTCTCGGGCTGCTGGCTCCCAGGACAGAAAGTAGCATTGTGTCAGAGTGTTCTGTGGCACAAAATATAACCCTTAGACAAAGGTGATGGACAAAGATTAATGTTTTGAAATTGGGAATATTAGACAAAGCTGAAGACCTTTGTACTGTGTATTTTTAAAAAACAACCAGAAAGCTGTTCAGAGAAGTATAGTGTGGATCAGCATAAAATCTCTTTTTTCTGTGTAATGAGAGCCTTAGTTAGGGTTCAGTAAAAATTACACTTTGCTTTGAGTTGTTTCCTGGCCCTGTTCATGGCAGCACACTGATATATGTGAGGCTTGAGCTGTGGACCTGAGCATTCTTTGAGATCTACACTTAAACAGTGTAGTACAAATATTACATTTTTCACTTCTGAGATGTTTTTTGCCCCTGCAATTTAAAGGAATAATATTTCCCTTATGTAGCATTGCCCAAGCTGTTAACAGGCTTGTTTTATGTTTTTGCTGTCACATGAAGAGAGTGGAAATCACCATCATAGCAACTGTGTGGTTTCAGAAGTGAAAGACAAAAGTGTTACCTCTCTCCTGAAAGCATCAGCTACAGGACAGGTGTTTTGTTTTTTTTTATTTTTTTCTCCAAATGTTATCATAAAGTTGCAGTAAAAAGCTTTTCTCTGTTCCATTTGTGTGCCTTCTGTTGGGCTTCAAAGCCAGTTTTACCCTTGGATGGCTGAAGTCAGGAAAACTGTTCTGTACACACCATGGCAAAACTGAGTGCAGCAAGGAAGGAGAGAGGATTAAAATCCTGTTTATCAGAGAAGAGAGCTGACCCCGTGGCCTGAGCTCTTACACTGCCTGAAAGGCCTCACCTGCTGGCATCAGAGTGAGCTCTGTGCTGGCTGGAGCTGTGCTGAGCTGCCCAGGAACATCTCTGCAGCCCTGAAGGGAGGGAGGTGACAGAGGTGAATTATTTTTGACCTGTGATCAAATAGCATTTTCAATGAGAAAGAGCAGCAAAGAGAACAGGCTGTATTGCAGAGTCCTCCTGACTTCCCCCTGCCTTCCCCACTGTCTCCCTGCATTTTGTTGTGCTGGAAAACAGCCTGTGCCTTGCTTCCCCTGTGCTCTGGCACGGGCAGTGGCTGTCAGGGCACTGCTGCCACTCCAGGGGCTGTCCCACGTCCTTGTCCCACGTCCTGCACGTGATCAAGGTTTGTTTGAAGAAGTATGGACAGTGTAAAGGTGACAGTTCCTGCGGACCCCGTGGGATAGAGCCTGGCAGAAAATGTAGCTCAGATGTTGTTGACAGCAGTAAGGGGGTTAAGAACAGATTTCTTCCTCCCAGCAGTGTTTTTTTTTAAAGTTTTGTTCGTTTGTGGTGTAAGTGCATCTTCAAGATGTGATCTCTATGTTTTTTCCATAGAAGAACAAAAAGAAGATTTATGTCATATCAGTGTGTGATTAGTTTCCAGTATTTATATTATTAATAATCATTTCATAGTAAAAGATTCTCTAATGAAGAGCAATAGTAATCATGTAAAGTCTTTCTGCATAGTAATGTTGTTGGGACTTTTTTGAAAAATACCTCACAGACAATTCCAGATGTCAGCTGGTAAAACCAAAAGTCATTTCAGTGCAACAGTGCTTTTATCATTGTGAGAGATAAAAGAGATTCTGGTGGAAGACATTTGTGAGAGGTAGGTTTCTGGAACCTTTCTCAGCAGAGGAGCCTGCAGGATGCTCTCAGCTGATGAAGAGCTTCAGACCAAAGCTGAGTTCAAGTGCATTTTGTTTCACCAGCCATTTTTCTCAGGTCCTGGCTGTGTGCTGCTTCCCCACCTGTGTCTGCTGGATTAGTGTGCCAAGAAGATGAAAGGCTCCAGCTATTGCATTTTGGAGATAAAAAGTTCTCAAGTGTCTCACGTTTCAGTTATTTTTTGTTTGCCTCTGGAATCTATCTTCTCCATGCACCAGTTTTGGTTTCCCCAGTACTTTTTTTTTTCTTTGCCTTCTTTTTGAAAGTGGACAGCAGGAGATTCTTCACTCATAAAGTGCTCTCTGAAATTACAGGTGCCACACTGATGTGCCTTCAGGCTGTGTGCAGCAAGGCAAGAGCCCTAAGACATGGATAGTGTCCCACTGAAAATCACAACATTTTAGGATCCATTTCTGCATCCATGGCCCTTGTCATCTTGCTCTCTTTTTTGCCATCCACATGTTGCTGCCACAGCTCTGCTGTGCCAGGGCAGGTGTTGGTGTGATTGTCTCTTCCCATGTTTTATGGAGTTGAGGTGTCCCATTAATCAGATGGGGAGCTCCAGACTGCTGGATGTGATTGGGGTGTGGTGCAGATCGTGTGTCCCTGCACGTTGTGCTCATCAGACCTGTGTCAGGAGGTGCTCCTGGTAGCTGTGGGACTTTGTCCATGGCCAAGAGCCCCAGGAGCTCCTGTCAGCTGCAGCCTTTCCAGAAGTTACATGAACACCTAAAGGCAGACAGGGATTCTCTCTGTGCCCATTTCTGTGAGTCTGTAATTCCCTACCAAGGAGTGACTGAGAAGGAGGATAACAGGGCATGGTCTTTGATGCAGTGCTGGGAACAGACTGGGAGTGGCTTTGCCCAACTCTTCTGGGTGCAGATGATTCCAGCAGGCTCTGATGCTCAGGGAAATCTGCTGGTTTTGTGGAGCCATCCCCAGTCTGTGAGCAGGCTGTGGGGTGAGAGTGTGAGACCCTGGGCAGGCACAGCTGCTCAGCTCTGGGCTCCATTTGCAGGTTGAGGATGGAGCTGGGTGTCTCAAGAGGAGTGCAAGGACAGAGCCCCCAGACATGCAGCCCCTCCCCTGGCAAAGCACAGCCCCCTCAGGAAGCATGAGCAGCCATCTAGGAAATGGCGTTTTAAGAAACTGTAAAATCAGCAGTTGGAAATAATTGAATTGTGCTTCATATATTTCTTTTGTCAGTGCCTCCTGCATTAAGTTGTTCAGTTATTAAAAGAGGGAAGCCCTCCTGAGATCTCTCCTGCTCTCAGAAGGGCTGGGCAGGCTGTAGCTGCATTCCTGTTGCCTGGAAGGTCCCGGTGCCACAGCACAGCAATCTGTGTTTATGTGCTGTGCTTCCATCCCAAGATCACAGAAGAAACAGGATAATTACTGTATATTAAAAGAATTAATAGTGGGGCTTAGTTTCCTGGCAAAGCTGTGTATTGAGAGTGGAGAGCATTGTCTTGCAGGTAGCAGAGGTGTGTGACCAGGTCATGGAGTTCATTTCTGCAGTGGATCCTGCATCCTACCAGAACTTCCTTCACCCCTGGAATCCCACCTGTGCCCACAGCAGGATGCAGAGCTGTGACCCCCAGAAAAGAGCCCCATGCTGGATATCACAGCCAAGGGATTTTCTGGGGGGAGGGGGGAAGGTGTTCATTTTCTCCAGTAATAGGCAGTGCCTTTTGGTCCTGATCTGAGGTGGGAAGGGAGGAGCAGAGCTCTTTTCCCCCGTGTCTCTTTGGAGGTGTTTGCTTCAAAGCCACGGGGTGGGTCTGTTCCTAAACCTCCATCCCACTCTGACACCTGGCCTGTGGAGGGATCACAGGTCCTCCTTGTGCCTCCTCTGCTTAGTGCTCCTGACAGAGATGTGCTCCTGCGCCGTGCCAGCAGCAGCAGCAAACTCTTCTTTTTCCCCAAAGGCTTGTCAAAGCCTCCTCAGCTATCTCAGCAATACTTTTATCTATTTGTGTATAAGCAGTGCTTAAAGGGAACAAATGGCCTGTGTGATCATTCCAGTGTTCATTTTTTAATGCATTTAATTCCTGGTGCTGACACTTTGTTTTTCAAAGCGGGATTAGAGCTGCTGAGGATAAACAGTGCCAGCATTACAGGAGTGGAGACCTGTGCAGAGCTCAGCCAGGCTTTCTTATTGACAAAGCCTAATTAAAAATGGATAAAGTTAAAGATTTTTTTTGTTGATAGTCAGATGTCCTGGAATGAACTATCCTGTGCAGTTGTTGTTTTTGTGGTAACACAAGGGGGTTTAAACCATGAGTTGATTCCCGTGTCTGGGGTCTCTGGGCATTTCCAAGAACCATGGGCTGAACGTGCCATTTTCCATGAGCAACACCTCTAAACCCTTCTCTCTATGTATTCTATTTAAAAGTCCTGAAATACTTTCCTGGAGCAGTTCCTCAAAGCAGGCAGATTGAGCATTAAAGGATTGCCCAAAGCACTGGGGTGGACCCGTTTATTAAGGCTGATTAACACAATGAATGTGCTACATGTGAATTCAGGGCTCCCTATAAATATTGGACTTCCAAGGGTTTATAGAATGATTTTGGAGTAGTGGTTCAGAAGCAGTGCTACAGCCATTGATTTGCATTTATTTTTGGCCTTTTTTCTTTCTTAAAGTAGATTGTGATGACTGTGAAATTACTTTTAAATTTTAGTTTTTATTCAGTGTTTAAACCAATATCATGCTTATAATAGTAAGAGGTAGTAAGAGGGGTACAGGCTGTCTTTTGGAATTAAAAGCAATTTTTTTTTTTGCTTGTGTTTGTTTTGGGACGGGATGAGTGATGGGTTGGGGACAGCTTTGTGGTATAGTGTGTTTTGCTTTAGGTTTACTGACGAATGGTGTTTTCTTCAACCAGCAGGCTGGCAGGGAATTGCAAACAGTGACCTCATTTATCCTGCTGGAGCTCACTCTCCTTGACGTTTTCATCAGCCAGTGGGGGAAGATGTTTGCTGTTCACTGCTGCCAGCAGAGCTGGCGCTTTGTTTTCTGTCTGGGCAAACCGGGTGAATATTCAGAACATTGTGTCAGTTTAAGCATTGTTATGCCTGTCCTGCGTGGTACCAGGGTTTGTGCTGAGATAGGAGCAGCAGCAGTGAGTGAGGCAGGTTGGTTCAGTGATGTATTTCATTGCAGGTTTGTGCAGCGTGTGCTGCAAGGCTGTTTATAAAGCTGTGTGTCACTTGGGCCTCGCTAGCTGGAAAACATTTGCAAAAATAATGCAGTGTACTGCTGATACTTCTCTTTCATAAAAGATGCAGGAAAATCTGCACATATGTAATGTTATTGTCTCAATCTTTAGGAAAGAAGTTAATGAGCCTACTGCAGAGTCATAATTTTCTTGTCATTTTTCAGCTTTTAGCAGGAAGTTTAGAAGAGTGTTTTGCAAAATCAAGGGTTAATAGATGAACCAGTAGTGAAATGCTGAGAGAAAAACAATTATTCCTAGAAAGAACAGGAACTCTGAACAGTTACCTAAAGTGTCTCCTACTCTAGATTAGTTGTTTTCCTTTTGTAAAATCAGGCTTAGACTTTTCCTCCAGTACACAAATTTTGTAAAGTGCAAAGTACAGTGCAGCCTAACACGGTGTTGTGTTGGATTGCAGATCCTCAGGTCTTTTTTTTCTTGTTGTAACCTGGTGTTAGCAATGCAGACATAATCCCTACAGTGTGTGTTGTGGTAGAAAAGGGCAGAAGTGTCCTGGCAGATGCAGGCTTGTAGACTGCCAGGTTCCTTTTGTACGTGTCCTGGCAGTGATTTTGATGTGTATCTTATTTAATGGAATGCCTCAGAATATTTTTAAAAATTAATTAGTGCTGCAAGAGTTCATATAAATAATATTTACTTAATATTCTGCAGTTTAAACAAAAGAATAAATAATAATACTCATAAGTTATAATAATTTCAGCGAGTTTTCAGACTTTTAAAAGGCATTATTAATATACATTGTGCCTTTTCTGCCCCATTTTGCACCAAGTTCCAGCAGGGTGTGTAGAGGCAGGTGTGATGCTGGTTGGGGTACCTGCAGCTTGTTTTGAGTTTGGAAGAGTTTTCCTTTGGAAGCTATTTAGGTATCTGCCAAGAACATCTCTAGTTCAGCTGAGAAACAATGCAGTGGATGCACTGTGCAAAATAAATAATTAAAAATGTAGAAGACAGAAGAATCAGTGGCTTCATGTGATATTGTGGGCAAATTTGAGTAGGTTTTTGCAGCTTTTAAGGTTAAATAAAGGAAGACTACTAATGGGTTTTTTTTGAGTAGCTGAAAGCTCATTGAGTTTGCTAGCAAGTTTTCTCAATTATACAATTAATTAATAGTAAATACTTATGGAAATTGCTGCTATTATGCAGATTACCTTTCCTGACTTCAGATTCTTCTGGAATAGGTTGAACTCTGATATTTACTCTGTGGTGTTCAGCTGAGAGCAAACACATCCATCTCACAGACAGGGCTGGCTAGTTTGCTGCAGTGGCATAATGAACTCATCCTGAATGCTCATTTATTCAGGATCTCTCTCCATATCACTGTATCAGTGGTTAATCCTTAACAAAGCTGCTTGCTGCTGTTCTTATTTCCTGATTCTAGAACACGCTGCAAACAGCATAAAGTTCCTGTAAAGGCCCTGTCATTGCACTGGACTTGCAAAATCATTTGTTTTGCTGTCCTGAAAACAGTACTTTAATATAACTAAGCTGTTTTGATGATATTTGTTGTCATCTGCCTCAGGAAATGATAGTGGCATCTTTGACATATGAATTATATTTCATGTTCCAGCCCAATGAAAAAAAGCTATCATTATTTTCTAATTTCAGCTGCTGCCTGTCCATAGCCGCTGCAACAGGATTTTTAGGAGCAGCGTTCTAAATATCTGCAGTTACTTACTGTTTATTTTCAGGATGTTTAAATATCCTGAATATCAGACTGATATTATATATCTAAATATAGAGAAGTACTGGCATTTAAAATGCATGTAAGTACTTTTTAATAGATAAACAAAGACATATGACAAGGAAATGTATAAGGCTTGCAATACCATCCCTGCCCAGCCTCCACAAACACCTGGAGATGGTTTTCAGCACTTGTGTATCTCTCCTTGGTGCTGTGTGCTGTTAAAACAGGCTTTTAACAAAACAGCACAGCCTTCCTTGATTTTGGGCATCTTCAACCAGAAAAATCCCATACAAGTAAATAAATGTGTTTTAAGGCACCAGAGATGCCCAGACCTGTGCAGTGCTGTGCAGCAGGGATGCAGCCAGCAGAGCTGTGTGGGCAAAGCCTTTCTCTGCAGGAGATTTTATGGACTAGGGAGATTGGTATGGTCAATAATTTAATATGCATTTTGAACACTTAGAATGATTTAGTGTATTACATAAATGGTAGAGGGAGAAGCTGTATCTATTTTTTCCAGTTCATTGTTCATGACGATAAGAGGAGTTTTATTAACTTCACAGTTGGTACTACTCTGTTGATGCTTTTAATTTTTACTGTGTTTGTTTTTAATCCATTAAAAAACCAACAAACCAGGATTATACTGGTTTGGGGTTCTTTTGTGGTTTGGAATTTTTCCTTTTTTTTCCTATTTTTTAAATTTTTTTTCCCTTGTTTTCCCTTTCTGGTCTTCTGTTTCTTATTAGAAAGCTGCAATTCTTCATAAAACTGACAGGTACAATTTTGGCTGAGTATTCAAAACTGAATACTCCATAATAAGCATGCAGGAATAATGTAGACACTGAAAAATGGGGGAAGGCTCTTCATCTGGGGCTGGAAAATCATTTATTCTCTGTTAGTTTGAAGGTTGAGTATGCCATATAAATCACATTTTTTTTAGCAAGTAAAGCAATACTAGAACAGTAGAGAAGGGAAAAGGTAAACATTAATTACAAAATGTAATTATGGAATTCATTACAGAAAATACGGACAAATAAAGAGCTGAAGAAAAGAGTTTGAGAGGCGTCCTTGTCACTTATCTTTGCCTATGAAGTGTTGGATGTCTGCAGAGGAGTAAGGCAGGGGTTTGTCTTTCTGTGTGCTCTGGAGGCTGAACTGGAACAGGCACAGCTTGGTTGTGCTCGTTTGCCTGGTTTTTAAACCAAAGAACAATCTTTATTTCCATTTTTCTTAGATTCTTGTTTTGCTCTTTGGAATGAATCCACAGCAGATGACCCACAATTCGTAAAGATCAGGAGGTGCTTGTTATTATTGATATAAACACCGATAGTGTGGGTAGTAGAAAACCCTGAAAATAGGTAGGAAGTGTAAAATCTGATTTGAAAACCGGAGTGTGTTAAAGAATTTGGATGAATATGGCATCTTCATAGGAGAACCAACTTGATTAGACAGTTCTTTAAGACAGGTTAGGGATATTTGGTGGACAAGAACAGCAACAATTTGCCACAAAAGTGTATTAAAATATGGGAAAATATGGAAAGTTATTAAAGGATAGGGAAAGAGCAGGAAGGGATTGGAATAAGAAAATGAGTAAGGAGTACAGACAGACATTACTGCCAGAGGGCTTTCTCTGTGTGTTACCTGCAAAAAGTTCATTTTGGAAAGGAGGGTTCTTTTTGGTCCAAACAACAGCTGTAGAAACCATTAGAGGTGATTACCAGGACAGCTCTGTTGGATGCTGCATAACAGATTACCACTTAAAATTACTAAAACTTTGTGAGTGTAAATGTTGCAAGTAACAGTTCAGCTTTGTGGTACATCCATGGAGAGCATACTTGAATGAGCATTTAATAAGAGGCTTTGGAACTGCATTCAAGTCCTAAGCAAAGTTTAAATGCAGGAGGATTCAGATGAAGCACTGAAGCTTAACCAGACTTCATTAGAAAACAAAACAAAACAAATACCAACATTTTGGAAATAGATTATTAGTACTGAGTCATGCTTGGTTCATTGTTGTGATGGACACCTAAATCCAGACACAGGTTTACCACACAACTACTGTTATTTGTTCAAATGAGTGTGTATAAATTCTCAGCAGGTTTAAAGATACACTGAAGGGCATTTTCTATTGTCTAAATTCCAGAAGGGTGCTTCATTTATGTTGAGAGATCCATAAAATTTAAGAGAGCACTTCAGGATGCGTGAAGAAGTCGATAAAGAATTGTCTGCTTCAAAAACTTTCTTTGTTAAAGTACTGTATGAAAAGAGCTTAGACAAGTAAAGGGCTTCAGTCCTAGAAGGTTTCAGGGCTTACTCAAGCAAAGCAGTGGCAGCTTTGAGGGATCATCAAGGGCACATCTTCAGAAGATGATTTATAGAGTCCTACCTTGGGATTCAATCCCCATCTCCTCTGCCTGAGGTGTTTGGTGTCTCACTGTCAGCAAAGCCCTCATCGAGGAGGAGAGCCTGGTAATGATCCCTTCAGCAGGGCCCCTGCTGCCTTTTCTTTAGAATGTGCTCGTGTCAATGCACAAATCCTTGATGTGGTTTATGAGGTGCTGCTGGACCATCACTCATCATTCTCTTGGAGGTTTATATTTGGGTGCCTTAACCTGGAGAGATACAAAGTGCCTCACTAAGGAAAAAACAGGCTCAGTCTGGGTTTCATCTGGAGTCATCTCTGATTTTGGCACTGGTACTCCAGAGCTGTAGCTGAAATCAGAATCTGGGGTAATGTGTTGTTTAAAAACTATTTAAAAATAGCCCAAACCTGGTTAATATTCTTGTGAAGCTGCACACTGTACCATACATTCTTCTGGAGCAGGACCAACCCTAATCTTCTACTTTGTCTTTTTGGCTTTATTTCCTGTCAACAAGTGGCTGTTAACCCTGAAATAGAGTACTGATACAAGGTAGAAAGAGATTTTATTTTCACAAAATTGCAAGAAAATTTCCAGATGCTGAAATAAGGAAAGAAAAAAGAAAGTCTTGTATATCTCATTTTTCTGCAGTCAGAAAAGAAAAGGGACTGTTGTGAAAACTCAAACTGTTCATAATACTTCTCAAAAGTCATCTTCTTAATGTTTGGCAATATTTAAAATTTTAAGCATGTGTGTGGAATACTAACTGAGGCAGTTTTAAAATTAATATTACCTCAAACATGTTTTGAATCAACTTCCTGTGAATTTAATTAATCATTACTTCTGTGGCAATTCAAATTTACATATTTTTAAGGCTGGCTCTGATCCATGTTGGCATCTGAAGTACAGAGATCAGAACTCCTCTAAGTAACAGAGTGAGGCATCAAACAAATACTGAAACTTGAAATGCAGTGTGAATTGTTACCTTCTGCCTAATAATAAAACTCTGGATTTGGCAGGCTGAAGAGACACTGTGCAGCCACTGAAAAATATTTTGTTTCAAAAGATGCTGTGTACTCTAGGAAGGGCAGCCCTTAGGGCACCTGTTTGCCCTGGAAACCATGGCCATGGAAGAGCACCCAGAAAGTTTCCTTGAAACTTTGTAATTCCAAATGTTTGGAAAGCAATACATGACTGTTCTCCTCATATTATCTTATCTCTGTCACCAACATTGCAAGAAAAATATATCTTTTAGATAAGAACTAATGGAGAAAAAAATGAATAAAAATATCTGTTCAGATAGATATGCCATGATAGATGTGAAGTAGATGAGTAATGGTACCTCTTGTTAAATTGGAATTAAGGAAATATTTATTAAAAGAGCTTTCTTCGTGGGAGAAAGGTTTGAGGGCTGTGTTTTATTGCACTGTCTTCAGTGATGTGCAAATGAGGGAGATAATTTTACTGGCTTAGCTGCACTGACTTAGCTGCAGAAGAAGATTTGTAGTTTGAATTGTCTCTTCCACTGCTGCCATGAAGAGAAGAAGAAAGAAAAGAGACTTTCCTCCATTATAAGCCTCTAGGGGACATGAAGTATCAATTCTGCCAGACTGCTGAGTTTGGGATTGGTGACACTGTCTGTGTAGAGATGATGGAAATTGCCCCGTTTCTGGGTGAACATCAAAGGAAAGTCAGCTGCTGGAGTGGAGGTTTTTTGCAAGGCTCTTTAGGAGACAGAACATGTGTGCACCTCAGCCTCTGCTGTGAAAGCCCAGGGTTACCTTTCCCATCCCCTCATCTGGTGGGTGTGTGGTGGGAGTGACTGCAAGGGAGCAGAGCTCCCCCTCACCTCTGCTTCTGTAGCTGCTGCTGTTGTGTTTGTTCTTGCCAGGCAGTGCTTTCTGTCAGGAAGGGCAGAAATGGGGAAGTTTCCGGGAGGAAAGTGTTGCTTACAAGGCATCCCACACTGATGAAGAGGCACTTGCTCCTGTTTCATCCAAGGCTACACAGCTCTGTTTGGGCAGGGGCCAGGAGGATGAGCCTCCAGGCTTTTCCTCCCCTGTGGCTGCCGCCCCTCTTCAAAGGCTCTGCTAAGGAGCAAATTTTTGTAGTAACCCAGTTGAGTCTTTGCTCAAGCCAGACACTGTTACAGATCCTTTTCCCCCCCTCACTTGTTCTTTCTGTTGTATGGATGCTTCACTGAAACTCTCCATTTGTAACATCTTTTGCTGCCTGTAAACCAAGATCCCTTCCAAGCACCCAGACTGATGTGTCTGTTGTGCAGGGTTACTGTGACAGTTTTTACTTTGAGTGAAAAAACAGAGCATGAGCAGATTTGCCCCTGAGCTCTGTCTGACTTGCTCTCCAGGCAGTTTTGACTCCTCAGTTAAGTTTTCCTGAGCAATGTTTCCTGCCCCTGCTCTGAACCAGGCACAGAGAACACTCCATGGCACCTGTGCTTAGGATGATGCTCTGGCTGGAGTAGGGAAAACACCAACCCTATCTTCTGTCATCCTCCTTCTTCCAAAAGTCCTTCACAGCTGTTTCAAGAATGCAGCCAGCCAATACCTGTGGGTTTGTGCTGGTGGGAACTGAAGGTTTTGTTGTCTTTCAGTTGGGCCTCAGTCCAGCTTAAAATAATTGTAATGTGTAATTATGATATACTGTGTGCCCCACTCACTGCACAAACAGTGTGACTTCTCTCTTGAGAATGAAAGTAACTTTGGCCACTACTTCTCTCTTTTATATTGTTTTAAAATAATTCTATTTCAAATGTTTTCAACTGTTGAAATATTTTTTTTATGATCTGTTATGTTTTAATTAAGAGGTTATATTTGAAGGCTGAAGTCTATTTTTTGCATATAGAATCTGCTTCTGGAGTGCCTTTGTTTATTAAAATCGGAAAATTAAAACAGAAAAAAATACACAGGGGAAATGAGACATATTATACTACTATTTTCATGTTTGGTTTTGAAGGTAAAACTGTATCCAAATGATAATTAGGCTTTGCCCTCAAAATGGCCTTGCTACAGTACATGCACTGATGGAAACAACTCTGGGACTTCTTCCTTTCTGGAGTTAGAGAATTCCTGCCTGAGTAGGCTCAGAGTGTCTCCAGCCACTCTGCTGAAATAAGATTATCATCCCTGAAACCTGGATGTGTGGGAGATGGAAATTCCTGTGTGAGGAGTGAGAGGCATCACTTGGAAGACACTGATTGTTGCAATAAAGCAGCCAGGACTCAGTTTCTTCATGCAGGAAAAGCTTATTTTTTATTTACATAACTCATTATATACAGTTTTCACAGACTTTGTGTTTAACTTCAGCTGGCTGGTAGTTTTCTTGCCACACAATTCAATGGTTAGAAGGTGTTTTTGTGTGTATGGGCTAAGACTCTCTCTTTACTCAGGTGTTTGTGGATTCTCATGGGGCAGATTTCTTGTTTATTACAGGTGCAAATGGTTTTTTTAGCAGAATAGCTTGTTGTGCTGACTGCTTTCATTCTTACAGTTCTTCACATGGGAAGTAAGCTAGCTGCACTCAGAAATTACCAGCTGGTAATTCAGCAGAGCAAGTCCTGATTTTGTAAGGACTTTCTTTTATATCCCTACCTATATGCAACACCTGACAGTAGAATTGCTTTTCACTAAGAAAAACTATTATATATATATATTAAAACTCTGGATTCGAGCCTCTCAGCAAAATGGCATCCTTGCAAAACTCATTTTATGTTTCAATGCTTTAATGCACAAATTTAAGGGTATTTTTGTTTGGTTTTTTTAACTTAACGTACATATTTTGCTTTGATATGCAAAATGTGTTTTACACATCCATTAAATGTGTATTTTTGTTTGGTTTTTTTAACTTAACGTACATATTTTGCTTTGATATGCAAAATGTGTTTTATACATCCATTAAGTCACATCCACTAAATTATAGAACATGCCTCTGGTGTAAGAAATTATATATTTGGGTAACTTTCCATTGCCAGAAGACACTTTTAATCTCTGAGCTGGGTGGCTGTTGTTCACATGAGCCCATTTGCAGAACAGATCAGCATTTATTCACCACTTGGGCACACAGCTCTGGCTGGCTGCTCTCAGACCCTGTGAACCTTGCCCAGCTGAGAGGTTGAATCCCATTTCTTTGTCCATCCCTCCATCACTTCAGTTTCCTGTGCTTTCTGTGACTTAATTACTGGTTCCAGACGTGCAGAATGGCTGATCCTCCTTAAGTCTTCTGAGCCTTGTAAATAAGGAATGATTCTACGCAGGCAGTCAGGTCTGCTCTGATTCTACAGTGGGATAATCAACCCAGAAATCTGTGTGTTAGCTCAAAACCAGTTTTGAACTGATGCTCACATTTGCTTTTAGGCCTTCTCTTTTTGTTTTTGCAAGGACAGTGTCCAGGTGGTGTAAGGTAGCTTTACATAGTTCTGTGTGCAAATCCTGAAGTGCAGGGAAATTAAAATGCAGTGCTTTGCATAGTACTTTAACTTGATTAGGAATTGAGTGGGACTTTTGGTACTGATTTAAAAGAAGTCATCTCTATTGAAATAAAGAGACTTAATTTAGGTGCTATTAAAAGCATCACCCCGAGACACTGCTGAGGGCTTTAGAGCAGATCTGAGATCCATCCGTGGTTCTGCATGATTAATTCAAAATGTGTGAACCCTTACAAAGTACCTACAGTACAAATACAGAGTACACACTCAAAATCAGTAATTCATGTTAAGAGCTGATTGCCTATAAACATTAATTATTTTTATCCTCTTTTATGATTACAAAATGTTGCATCTCTGAAGTTTCTGTGAAGCTCTTATTTTTTGGGCGAGAATTTATTTGAATTCTAACCTTATTAGATTAGAGTCCACACTCAAAACTGATATTCAAAATTCATTTCAAATTAATGATTTGTCTTCAGATGTAATTTTTACCTTTGATTTGAACCTGTGACATCTGCTCAAGGTCAATCCACAATTCATTTACATTTTTTTAAAGCTCCTTGTTTTATACCATTTGGAAGTTTTGGTTGCTGCTGTGGGAAGGTAAAGGAGCATCATCTTGCTAGTTAGTTGTGCTGTATTTTAGTTATGCAGATGTTCATTGTGGATGAATAAAGTTTTAGTATAACGTAGTATTTCCTTGTAAATATTGCAAATACCCATGGTGTACTTCCTTCATTCAAGAAATACAGTATTAGCTCAAAAGAGCAGGTTGACAGGAAAGAGTTTGGTCTACAACAGCAGAGAATTGTGAGGATTTCATTTTATTGGCAGCACTGCTTGTTTCTGGCAAATCCTTTTTGATGCCAGCTAATAAACGTTGCAGCATTAAATCCTGGAGATTATCAGGTGTTTGGAGAGAATGAAAATTGTCTTTGCATTGTGCATTGTGGCTGGAGGCAGTGCAGGAGGTGCTGAAGGCTCTGTGAGAGCTCTGGGTGATTCCCACAGGGAGCACTGTGGACACATCCCTGGTGAACAAACCCCGGGGGTCAGCCTGGCCTCTCTGCTGGAGTAGCTAAAAATCTTACCAGGTCCATGGGCATGTGAAGATCATTAAAATAATGTCTAGATCTTACTATTTAAGATTTTTTTTTTTCTTGCATAAAATGTAGTTTGACCAGGAGTTAGCTTCACAACACAGCATTGCTCATAAATGGGGTAATTTTTTTTTCAATATAGTCCTTTTCAAAAAAGGACTGTGCCTTTTTCAAAAAAGCACACTCTGTGTGCTTATATATGTTTAGAAATGTCAGAAGTTATTCTTATGGCTGCAGACATTTGGTAAAGCAGAGTGATTTGCCTTTACCTTTCTAGTTCTTAATGGTCACTGTAGTTAACAGAACTACTTATAGCTCTAGACAGTAAAACTCTAATGAATAGAAAATGAGAGCTGTGGAAGGGAAGAGGTAGAGTTATACAGTGTCTGTAAAATGTGGGCAGGTAAAGATGAGAGGCAGTGTAAAGCTTTTGAAAAAAAGGAGGTAATTTAAACTCTCTTCTGTCAGTGTTAGGGGTAGCAAAACCAAAAGTGTAGAATAATGGGCTAAAATGGGAAGGGGAAAGAAATTTCAGTCACCTGCTATAGCAAATGTTCTCTGCGAATTATTCCAGTTTTACTAAACAGAATAAAAAATGGAATTTCTGAAGGAACTGAGTGGGAGAGAGGATTTTAGTAATTTAAAGAGAAAATCGAAGACAGTAGTGGCAAATTTCAAAAGGCTTGAGTAGATACTCCTGAAGACTGAACTTGGTTATTGTATTGTAAAGCATCAAGACAGATGTATGAATCTAGGAATTACTAAAAACTGCTGGTAGTAATTGCAACTCAGGTGATAATTTTTAATGCCTCATTTGTGAAGAATTGAGATCAGGGTTGTGATGTTCCTTAGTCTTTCTTCTGGATGATTACTTTTGTGGCAAAATAAAAAAGTGAAAAACCTTCTGAGGACTTAGGAAATTAGTCAAAAAACCCTTAAAATACTGCCTAATTAATTTTATTTTATTGGTTTTATTCTGCTGAGATGGACAAGCACTCACTGTTAAAGCAAAAAACTTACACTATGAAATACACGACAAGGTGATTGCTCTTCTCAGTCTACTGAAAACTCTCTAAAATGCTATGATTTCCTGAAGCTTTAGGCACCTACATGCCAGTCTTACAAAATTTTCAATTTCTGAGTGTATGTGTTTTGTCTTCTAAGGTTTTTTCTTCCCTGAATTTTCCATTCTTTTGGTATAAGAAAACCACGGTACCAGTTTGGATATGGACATGGACAGAAAACTGACAAATAAGAAGAAAAGCTTGTAAATAAGAATTAAAAAAAAAGTTGAAATTCACTACATAGTCACTTTTTGCCTCTCTCAATTTTTAGATAATTATGGTGCTTCTGGGATGGAAATTTTCCATACTCCATGTGTTTTATTCTCCCTTGACCTTGTATCATCTCTGTCACCTGGTACATTAAACAGCAGTCAGGGTCAGAGCCACTTACAACTGATGAAGGACTTCATGAAGTTTTACCCATCCTGTGACCATCAGTCTGATTTTCAGGTGTGAAAATGACTGTTGTAATCTCAGAAGACAGTGACCCATAAAAGGTGTATGATTGAAAATGGGATCTATAATTGAAAATGCGATCATTGGTTCTTTAAATGCACGTTTATGTGTCGGTGCCACCTGGCAGTGCCTAGACCTGCCCTTGATCAGCTGTCACTGACTGGCTGCTCAGGTGCAGGCATCAGGATAGATGTGGCTCATCAAGATATTCTCCTCTGAGATGAGAGTGGCCTTATTATAATTTATTTTTTTTCATAAGAACAAAAGGAAGGGATGGGATCACAGGGGAGGTAGAGCTGTTCATGGTCACTTGTGCTGTTGGAGCTGAGTGAATTTCCACTTCTCCTCGTGCCTCTCCACTATCTGACAAGGATTTCAGAAGCCACATTGAAGCCACAATTAGTTGTCCTGATGATTTCTTCCACTCACCTGCTTAATTACCCGGTGAAGTCAGCAAATCAGCCGGGCTGCAGCCAGAACACCCCTAAATTGCAATTTAGAGCACAAGTGCAGGGTTGGGAGATGTGCAGCCTGAGTGTGCTCCTGGAGGGAGCTGCCAGGGATGGTTTGTTGCCCTTCCTTCTGCAGTAGTTCAGGCATCAATTTAATTCTTGTCCTGCAACAATGGCTTGGCTTGAAATCTGAATAATATGTTTTTCTTTGTAACCTTCACATTAATGCAGCAATTACTGCGTGGCTGGAAGAATTGGAATGGGTATCTTTTTTTTTTTTTTTTTTTAAACAGCTTATGCCCTTTTCTTCCTGGGTATGCTTAAATATTTGAAGTTGCAGCTTTAAAATAAATTATTGACAAAAACACCAAGGGTTTCTTTCGTTGCTCACTTGCAGGGTTACCTAAATATGCAACTAATCACCACAGGGAGTGCATAAAAACCAGAAAATAAAACATTCTTGCTGCAGTGCCTTGCAGTGTGTTGGCTTCTGATGCAGATATATTCAGGGAGAGGTGGTACATTTGGGGGTAGATAGTGAGGGGTAGTAAGACAGCTTTTGGATAAACTTCAATTTTTTGATTCCCACTTTGGTAAGGGCACCAGAAGAATTACTTTGTATATTTTTAGTAGCTTCTTGTTTCAGAAGCTGACATATACAATTACTGTTGTTGCAGTTGTACATCACAAAACTCTTCATTATTCTCTTGGATGTTTTCAAATGTCTGCTATTTTTATTCATTTTTATTAATTTTTTTTTCATTTATTCATTTTTTTCATTTTTATTCATTCTTAAAAAACAATCCAGCTTTCTGTTTGTCGCAAGAAGTAAACACTCCTCCTAAATGCGCAGAATAAAATTACACAGGTAATAAAATTATCAAGTCAAAATGTCAGACTTTTCTGCTGCAAAATCCCGTTTGCAGTATGAAGTATAAATAGAACAGTGTATGCATACTCCCTTTCTAGGGGAAATAATGGACTAATTACTACCCAAACTTTTTTTCTAGGTCAGAAACTACGTTCCAACTAGGGTACATAAGCAACCATTTTGATATATTTTAATTAAGAACAGTTTTAACAGTGTAGATATGCAGTTGTTATACAGCATTAGAAACTTCAAATTCTTTTCCTGTAAGATGTATTGCTTCAATTTCTCTTGCTGCATCATGCTGAAACATCATGTAATTTAAACATCATGTTATTTTGCATAATATTCTCTTGTGGACAGGTAGTCTTGGTGAACTGATGAGATGAATACTTCTATTTCACTTTCAAATATGTGGAAAGTGATGTTTTTTGCTCTCAAAGGCTGCTGTAGAAAGCACTAATGGGGAGAGTGCCCCGTCATTAAATAGAACTGATTGGATTTTAGAAGCTGAGCTTTTTACTGACGTTCGTTTTCATGACAAAATGAAAAAGAAAGAATCACAAAAAAAAAAAAAAAAAAGAATCATAAAAAAAAAAGAATCACAATTATCCCCATTAACCCCCAACCAAGTCTGGGTGAGCAGCCTGTGCACAGAAAAATGCTTTGGGGCCCTCTGTTGCCAAGAGCGTGATGGAGTGATTTGTCAGGCTTGTGAGGAGCAGTAACACTGGGGGCAGAGGTGAAGAAACACCAGATTTTCAACCAGCTGGTCCATCAGACCAACTTGGGTCCCAGTCAGCTTTGTCAGAGCCACTTCTGGTTTGTTTTGCTCGTGGGGTTTTGGTTGGATGGGTTTTTTAAAATTTTTTTTCATGTATTCTGACTGAGTAGGTGGAGAAGTCAGAAAGGACGCAGCGCATTTCTGGGCTTTGTTTCCCTCTCAGGGTGCTGCAGAAGAGCTACTTTAATGCTGGCTTTTCTTTTCAGTGCCCTGTGCCCAGCAGAGAGGGGTTTGGCTGCACATCCCCTGTGTGCTGTCCCTTGAGGAGTTGCTTCTCCAAGGGCCACTGTAGTCAGGAATCACAGGCTCAGCTTGCAGCCAGCTGCTGCCTTTGTCACTTGGTGGTGTCAGGGCAGCTTCAAGGAGCTTTGCTAGTTCTAATATTCCTCAAAATCTTGATCCTGTGGGAACAGCTAGAGCTGCCTAAAGTTGCAATCTCAGAAGGTGTAATGTAGCTGCTTCCAGAAAATTTCATAAGTTGTTTACACAAAGGAGACAGGGATGTAAAAGATTATTGAGTTAGTTACTCGGGGGGGAATAAGGAGCATACGGTGCTACGAGCTGCAGAAAACAGGGAGAAACCCCACAGGTATAAAATCAACACAAAACGTGAAGAAGAAGAAAATTTTCCTGCAAAATCAGGTATTAAATACATCAACACTTTTGTTACAGTTCCCTTTTTGTAAATTAGCTGAAAACAAATTCTTGGCGAGTTTCCATCAGTTTGAAAATACATTTGTTAATCACTGCCACTTATCTGTGATAAAATCCAGACTTCTGTTCTGTGGGTGGTTTGTTTGCTTTAGTTATTTTTTTTCCTGTTTTTGCTCTGGAAGTGGTTTGTATTTTGTGAACATTCAAGATTACCTGTGAACCCATTTTTGCATGGCATGAATCTGGGAAAAATTCTTTTGTAGTTTATTAATTAAATTATTCAGTTTAGTTGGCCATATAGGTCTGGATTCTGACTTCTAGCAGCTTGATTTTGAGTACACACTGAATATGTTTATACATTCTTGTTAAAAACTAAGCAAGTATTTAGAAAATGGAAATGAAGGTTGATACCTTTTTAAATATTAATCTGGGGAATCATGGAGTATCACAAGAACCCATTTTATTTAAGTCCTATAGTATAAAAGAAAGCCACAGTGTTACAGCCTATCTCATAGCCCAACACTTTCATTTGAGCCAAATATTTGCCTTCAGACATTTCAGTAGGAGCTGTTGAAATGGATCTGAAGGAGTTATTTGGCTCTTATATTAAAGCTCAGAGCCAAGGAGAGATTTTGAGCTGAGTGCCTGTTGTGAGTACTGGGTCTGCACACAGCAAATGATCTTCCAGTGCATTAATGGAAAATTCAGTGAGAGGAACTTTTGCTTGGAACTTTTCGTCCACTTGAGTGTAATAGCTCTGCCAAAGGCAGGTACCCACTTCTGCATTGGTCAGATCTTTCTCTTCTATCTCTGTTTATCAGAATTCTAGGTAGAACTCTTCTAACTTTTAAATGGCAAGAAAACCAGAAGAAATAGATATTATGTTTTTTATAGAGATCATCCTTGCCTGATTTGTTATTGGAATCAGACAGAAAGAAGACATTACTCTGGAGAAAATGAAAGGTGCCATTCATTTCTTTCTCTAAGTCAAAACTCCTAGTTTGGATGGATTTCTGCCAAAATGTCTAAGACAGTGATATGTTCTCACCTTTATTAGTAAAAATATTAAAGCACATATTGAGTGCTTGACAACATCACTGCTTTTCTTGGCACTGTTATTATATTAGGGATTATTTATCCCCACAATCAAAGGTTCATTTGAGTTAGTCCTTAGCTAGAGCAGTCCTTAATGGGTCTATGGATTTATTTGCTTTTCAGTAAAAACAGCATCTGGAAAAGTTTGCCAATAGGAGCAAATAGGACCTTGGCTCTTTTTGGGTGGCTCTCATTTCCCAAAGAAACATAATGGATAAAGGACCTTTGAGGTGTTTTATGTAGATAGATTTGGCCATTAGGTAAAATGACTTTGCAGGGAAAGAAAAGCTGGATTTTTACATTATCTGGAAGTATACCGAAAAAAAAAAAATCAATGAATCTGGTACAGCGGCCAAGAAATTCCTGGGGTTTTTTTTTCTTCCTAGTGCTAAATTTGCTTTTCAATTGAGTGGAATATCTGTAAAGAGATGATTTTGTGACCCATTGTCTTTTTATAAATGCTTTTTTATTAGCTCTATATGTGTGTATGAGTGTTGGAAAAATGTGATGTCCTTAGTGCTGTGAGGATTTACACTTTTGTTTTTAAGTGAAATGTGATCTTGGCTCTGCTGGGTCATTATATATACATTAACTCTATATAATGTAGCAGAGTGTATTAAATCTACAAATCTCCTGACCACCTCTCTTGTCTTTTTCTCCTCAAAAGTGCAGGAGGAAATCATACCTTTATTTCTGATTATAGACTCATAGTATTCTACTGCTTTAAATAAATTCCATTTCCTGGAAAACCAGGTAATTTAATGGTGAAGCAGACTGGGAAAAACTAAATCCAGTTAGAGTCCAGTGATACTGACTGAGTAATTTTGCTTGCTTCAGTTTTGTTGACAAATGTTTACATAAACATATAAAATGTTTACATAAACATATAAAGAGTTGCTGGTTTCCCATTCCCACCTGGGCTTAGGAAACTCATGTAACTTTCTACTGCTTTAGATCCCTCTAAACACAGAGATGGTGTTTGTGTTCCCTTTTCTGGTACTGGCACTCCTTGGCTTATTAACATTTTTATTTGTTTATAGGAATGTTGACATGAATAATATTTATCTCTCTATATATTCAGTGATGTGTGTACATATATATGTGCACACAGAGTCATTAAGGCACATTTGGATTTAAATCACATTTTTATTTGCATGTAATTTATATGTAAATCTGAAAACAAATGGAAAAATATTGATGTAAATTTGCAAAATAACCTTTACAAATGTGTTCCATAGTTTGGTAGATCCTGATTTAATCTCACTCCTCTAAAAAAAAAAGTTTCTGTCAGATCTGGTCTCCATGACTCTTAAATGGCATAAAATTATACCTGAACAGTGAGAAACCCCAAAACCCAATTTTGTTTTTTCTAATCTAAGAGTGAACTTACTTGACAGTCATGCACCAGTGCAGTTTTTTACCATTAAAAATAGGGACACTGTGTTAAATTTAAATTGTAAAATTATGTGGCATAGATCTGAATATGACTTTATGACATTGCTGCAGTTTGGGAACCTTTGCTCTTTATCTAACCTCTGGTGAGCTGCGGTGTTGTGTTGTCAAACAGATCTGCTGATTAATGCTGAAGGTGTTGATGTCAGCCTTAAAAATCTTCTCTTATGGGACCTTGCCAGTATATGGGGAAATAAAAATACGTGTTGAAGCCTTTTTTTTAAGCAATCATGCAAAGTATAACTTTGTTTCTGAGCAATGAAAAGTACAAATTCCAGCAAGCAACTTTGTTATATCTGTAGAAAAATCTGTAAGTATGCAACATGGATAGCCTGTATTCATTTATTTTTTAAGTCCCTTTTTCTTGAGATATGTTATTTTACTTGGTTGGGGGATTTTTCTTTAATGTGATAAGAATGGGAGACATATTTTACTATCTTGTGACATTTCATTAAACTTAGGATCAATAGAAATATGTGAAAATACCTTTTTGGCCCTAAATGGCTGTGCCAGTATTTATATAGATTTCTTGTGTTACATCATGGTGACCTGGATAAAATTGTGTTTATGCCTGCTGCTTTGTCATCTTTTTCTGTCCTTGGCCTTACTTGCTTTAGTAAAATACTTCTAGGAATTTTCTTTAATTATGGCAGATGAGCTGTTGATTTCCTGTAGGTGCTAATGGTGCATGGGCTCACTGAAATGAGCCACTTGCTTTATTTCCATGCACTCTTGCAGGCAGTCCTCAAGGCACAGAGATGGCTTTTCCTAATCAGACAGAAATCTCATTAGCTTCCAGATGGGACTGGTGGGAGAAAAAGAACACGTGGCATGGTGTGAGTATGGGGCTTTGGTCTGGTGAGGACACAAGGAGCATCACCTGAAGTCAGGGCAGAGCTGCTGGTGAGGTGGGAGACTCCTCTGGCAGCTTCTGTCTCTGGGGGTGAGATTTGCAGGGGAGGCTGGAGTCAGATTTAATAAAGCAGCTGTTCATTAGCTGTTAACCTCAGGAATTTGCAGAAATCCCCATAGGTGGCTTTCTATGGCTCTCATGTCCCTCTGTACCTCTGAGACTCAAGGTGCTTCCTCACGTCTTGTCAGGACTTTGTTATCCTCCCCAACTCTCCAAGAATTTCTGCTGGACTGGAAGGAAAGAGTACAGTATTTTAATTTCTGAAACTTTGTTAGAAGCAAACTAGAAAAGATTGTGAACACAGGATGAAAAGGGATAATAACTCTGAAATCTTGAGCTCTGAGAATTTGCCTCTGATGCTGGCATTGCACCTCTTCATGGAAGTGCCTTGCATTCAGCTTCCAAAAGCATAAGGAGCTCCTTGCCTGCTGCAGCTTCTCTCTACATTGTGACTGCTCTTTTTTCAGGTAAAAACCAGTTCTGTCATCCATTTTACTTTATTCAAGTCTCCCTCTGCCCCAACTACTCAACAGTGCTTATGGCAGTATTTTCCATGGCCTGCATTTTCCATAGTTTCTTTAATATTGAGCACTGTGATAGTTTACTTCCCCCCCTCCCTGTTTGAATGCTACTGTGTTAGCTAAAAAAAAAAGCAGATGGCCACAAATTTTCACTTGTGCAGGTGCCACACTGTTTTGATCAGGTGTACTGAACCATCTCTGCTTTTGTATTTATTACAGGCAGGAATAATGACCTAAGGTTTAAACTCATCTGCTGTGATTAGACCTTGAACAAGGGTTTCAGCAGAATGCTTTAGAAGTTAAGCTTTTACTTGTTTGTCTAGTGTAATAGCTAGCTCATTGTCTTTGAGTAAGTGTTACAAGGTACACTGCAAAATGAGTGGGGAGATGTGGAATGTATTCTTAATGCTGGCCATAATACATTAAATAGATTCCATAAATGTTTCTGCTTGCCTTTTTTTTTTTAATTTTTTTTTTTTTTGGGTGAGTAGTTGGAACTAAGGGTGTTGACAAAGCTATTCCAAAAGACCCCAAATAACCAAAATCCAGTTCATGAACAGGCACTTGCAGGGCCAATGGACACTTGTAGGTCTCTGCTTAAAGCAAAAATGGTAAAGCTGAAATAAAGCACGAAATGTTTTTTAAGGTTAATAACCAGTGCAAGTGATCAACACTTCTCAGAATGACTTATGTGTGCACATTTGTTTTAGTTTATTTTTACTGAGGAGGGGTGGGTTTGGGTTTGTTGTAGTTGTTTTGGTCTGGGTTTGTTTTCACTTTGGCTCTGCAAAAGGATGGCTTTGTTCTACCAGTGCAGCCCAAAGAAATAAAAATATGACGAGAGATTGTTCCCAAATCCAAACCCTGCACCTGTTCTGAGCAGGGTAATTGCTAACAAGCTGCTCTCTTTTTAAAATGCCAGTTATCCACAGAGCTGACAGAATCCTGCATTCCTCTGAAAGTGGCATTTTACACTGACTCTGAAAAGAAGTGCCAATGTTTTCATGAATAAAGATATTGACCGGGGAAAGCAATTGTGTGACCATAATCATTGAGACAAGAACTGTAGCAACAGGATCTTAGAACACAGCGGATTGTAAAGGGAGCATGAGGGATGAAAATGATAGGTACTTATGCAAATGGATTAGAACTATCCTGGGCCACTTTGTGGATCTGTCTTTTAATCTCTCTTGCTATCTAGGCCATAAGATTAGTCAAAAACAGCTGGAAAGGAATGGACACAATCACTTAATCACAAAATCAGAAGGCTTGCTGGGGTAATTTCCCTTCAAATAGCACACTGCAAACCCAGGGCAGGTAGTACTTAATATCAGTTGCAAGCCCAGCTCTATAAAGAGCTTTGGAAAGACTGCAATCTTTCTATTATAAGTGTATTGAGTCTGTCTTTTAAAACACCTGAAATGTGACATGCAATTATTAGTCTTTTTTCTCATTTGTCACCTTTTCTTTATGTTTGGGGAATGCAAATGGCAAGAGTTTAATGAAGTGATATTGTTGTGATTACATCTAAGCTGCAGAGTGAGACTCATTCTCATTCCTACTGCAAAGCAAATTACGTTTGCTTTTCCTACTCTGGTGCACTTTGCCCCTGAAATTCTTGGCAAAATAAGGGGGGGGCTGTGATTCTGTGATTCTCCTTAGTGCTTTTCTCTATAGCTTTGTCCTGGTGACAGAACAGCATTAAAAAAAAAAAAAAAGTTAAAAAAAGACAAAAGAAAGCAGATGATTTATTCAGGGCATCAGAAGATGCTATGCTGGCAGAAACTGCTGCAGCCCCAAATCTGCTGCAGCTGGTTATACTGCTCAGCCCCAAACTGCTACACCCAAAGCTCCTCTAAGATCTTTCACCTGCCTCAACACAAAGCCAGGCAAGCACCAGACCCTGCTGCAGCTCAGTACTGGTGGGTTTTGTGTTCTAAACAGCCACACTCCAGGGGTAAACACCAATGTGCATCTGCAGACCTGGGCACATCAGCTTAGTTCACTCTGGAGTGCAGAAATTATGGCAGAATCTCTGCATTCAGTTTGAGCTGAACCTAGCAGAAATAGCTAGAACTGCTTGAATTCTTGTTCTTAACTTTTATAGAGAAATGAATATTTTCTGCATTTGGCTCATCCCACCTTTTATCAGCTGGGTTGATGCAGCATGGGCAGGAGCTCTGTCAGAAGAAGCAGTTTGGTTAAATGCCAGCTCTCAGGGTTAGCTTGTCTCTGAAAATTTGGGTTTCACTTCTTCTCCCAGAGGGGATGCTGCATTTTACCTCCCCAATGTCTTCTGGAAAAGCCTGGCAGAGGCACTCAGCAGTCCTCAGGCTTTAGCCAGTGCCCTTCTGCTGTTGCTTCTGGCATTATTTCCATGCTGGAAATTGTACTGTGGTGTACACAAAGAGTTTTCCAAGAAATCTGGAAAATGCTGTTAGGATAATTCAGAAACCTGACTTACTAATGCAGCATGTTATGCCAATATTTTCTGACCTTTTGTTCTCTTACAACAACCTTAGTTGTACACACTTGCTGGAAAAATTACATCTTAAAGACTTTTTATCCTCATTGATTAACAGTAAAACTGAGCGACTCGATAAGCTTTAGGAAGGAAGCTGTGATTTTTTTTCTGGTTATACTGCTTACAAGAAAGATTGTAAGTTCATTCAGGTAGAAACATGGAAATATTTGGAAGTTTTTTGGGTATTCTTCTATTACATCTCTTAATTCTGAGTGATTCTTTTCCTCAAATCAATATCCCCAATACTACTTAAAATATGTGGAGTGCCATGGACTCATGCAAGGCTTTTGACATTGTCCCACATGACATCCTTGGGACCCTGACAGGCTGGAGAGATGGGACTGTGTTCAACAAGGCCAAGTGCAAAGTCCTCCATGTGGGTTGTGGCATTTCTAAGCACAAATAAAAGGCTGGGCAGAGAATGGATTGAGAGCAGCCCTGAGGAGAGGATTTGGGGGTGCTGGTGAAGGAGAAGCTCAGCATGACCCAGCAGTGTGCACTTGCAGGGCAGAGATCCAGCTGCATCCTGGGCTGCAGCCAAAGAGGATGTGGGGCTGTTCAGCCTGGAGTAGCAAAAGCTCTGCTCTGAAAAATTCAGAGCAACTTCCAGCACCTAAGGGGGTTACAAGAGAGCTGGAGAGGGACTTCTTACAAGGGCTTGTAGTGACAAGGAAGAATGGCTTTACACTGAAAGGGGCAGGCTTACGTTAGACATAAGAAATAAATTCTTCACTGTGAGGGTGTGGCACTGGAACAGGCTCCTGGGAGAAGCTGTGGGTTTCCTGCCAGTGTGGATGGGCTTTGAGCAGGCTGCTCTAGGGGAAGCAGACAGGGGGGTTGGACTGAGCTGACCTTTAAGATCCCTTCCAGCCCAAACTGTTTATGATTCTGTGCCATAGATTGTGATAGTCAAAGCCATGTCTTGCTGCTGCTTAGAAGATTTTCATGTCTGTAATGAATCAGTTCATCATCAGCCTGTAAACTGTGCTTGGAGATGGACTATGTATTTAGAAAACAGCCTAGAAAAGGAGAGAGAAAGATGCTTCAGCCTACTTGAATTATATTTGCTTTGCATATTTGCTGGATATATTTTTTTCAGCGTTTCCCTCTGAAATACCTTGTTTTGCTTTGGCAAGTGGGATTTAACACAGAGGGGTTGGAATGACTCATGTTTTCCTCTGACAGCCTCAACCTGTCCTCCCTCCCACACCCAGTCTCTGCAGGTTTTTGGTTCAGCCTTTCCTTTGGTTGCTGCTGCAGGATTTGTGATGCTGTATCACACATATGGTACATGCTTCTGTAAGATCAGTCTTTAGGGGTCTTCTCAACAGAGGTTGAACAGAGACCATCACAGAGCACAAACTTTAGTCTTTGTTCCTTGGTTGCATGCACTGAGATCCCTGATGGTGAGTGCTTGTAAGCTCTTGGTAAATGTGGTTTTCAGCATTTGGCAGCAGTAGCCATTGGAATCTCTAACATGGGTGCACAGTGCTTTTGTGCCTGCAGTGTTTCATTTTTCTCTTTGTAGCTATGTTTTAGGAAGGTATTACTCAGTCACAAATTACATTCAGAAATGTGTATTATGCCACGACGCAATCAAATGGTTTGTGAAAAATTTACTGTAAATAATGAGAAAACTTGCAATTGTATTATTCTTTGTGCAGTCGCTTTCTGATTCATTAGAGTTGGACTGTAAAATCTATAATAACATTATAGGTAGTGTTATATATAAACCACCATATTCAAGAGCTGGTATTTTTTCAAACCACATTAATAAAAGAGCCTATTTAGAGGATTAAATCCTTAAATCTCCATCTGTGTCTGCATTGTTGTTATGTGCCAGTTAGCAGATAGTTATGGGGAAACTACACAGTGCCAAAAGCTTCTCATTGTACATCTCTCTGTGATGTTTCCTCTTGAACACCTCTACCTTCTTGTCACACTCAGAAATCACAGCCTCTGCCTTGCCAGTGGGACACAGTCCAAAGATCTATTTTACTGCCTTTTGCTTATGGCCGTTTTGAAAAGCAGCATGAGGCCAAAAATATTTTATTGTTGAAGAACTGCAGCTTACACAGTTTTAAAATTTTGTAGGTAACAGTCTAAGAGTTGCTTTGGTTAGCATCAAAAAAGTTAATTGGAGATGCCCTTGATAGTGACTGTGGAATTCACTTTATTATAGTAATTTTTCTAATATTTCATCAAATATTGTTTGTGTACAGTAACTTCATAAATGTCTTACAAGAATGTTGTCACTCAATATCAAAACATCATCATGACCTTTAATCATTTCTAATATAATATATTGATACAACTTGTAATTTTTATCCAAATACTAAAACCAAATATCTTAATTTGGGACAAGTCCTTCTTTTTATGCCAGTCTCCAAGTTTTCAGCTAGCTGGAACCTCTCTTCTTTCTCAGTGTGGTACCAATAAGCTTTGTATGCTCAGTACCTGATTCATCTCTCTGATATTCTCCTTGCACAAATTCGCAGAGGTATTTTAAATGAAGCTTTATTTTTAGAAACTGAACAATATTCATGTCTGCAGAGAAGAACCTTGTGAATAATGAGGACTTGGTACATCTTTTAGAAGCTTTGGTGCATTCATCAAGTTGTCCAACTTCTGTAATTTTAAGTCAGTTCTTTGGAATAGGGTTTCACGATGCTCTGAGGGAAACTAAAGTTCTCTCACCATCCCTTGGTTCTGTGAGCTTCTAGTTCCTGTCTTAAATTGGACTCTGTCAGGTGTCATTTAAATAAGGCTAATACTGTGATGTTTAAAATAAGTTTGTGTTTCCTAGACTGTGCTATTAACACTTTAAAATAATTCTTACTTAAGGGAAAATAGTGGCTTGGATCTGAGTTCACCTGCAGGACGCAGAAATTCCCTATTTTTGTGGCAAAGCTGTGGATCCCTGCAATGGCAGCATGGCCAGGGCTGTCCAGAGAGGATGGAACCATGTGATGCTCATCACCTAGGGATCACCAAAGGGGCTGATGAAGCAGTCTTGCAGGCCTGGAAGAGCTGTGGCTATGGCTGTGGTAATTAGTATTTCACAAGGTGGGAAAGAAAATGAGGGAAGCAGGCAGGCTTGAAAGTGGTTGGGAAGCAGGAGCAATGGGGTGGAGAAAGCAGACAGATGCCAGGAGCTCCTGTTTACACCATTTTTTCCCCTGAGTGCTGAAGACAGGAGTCCTGAACTGCAGTGAAAGCCCACAGGTATCTCAGAGGTTCTCAGGGGCAATCGGGTTCTTCCTCACGGTGATCCTGGGAAAGCTGCAAAGTTCAGCGTGGAGAAATTGGCCACAAATCCTGTGTGGATCCCTCATCACTTCTGCATGCTGTAGCTGAGCATCATCCATTGCCTGGCACGGGGGCAGTATCCGGAGCCCGGAGGAGATTTCTGGGATAAGGAAAGGGTTCAGTGACTCTGACAGGGCTGGGGAGGGCCAGGCTGGCACCTCTCAGGGCAGGGACCTGCTCCTGTCCTGACCAGCCACGAGTGGGGGCTGCTCTGAGGAGACAGAATGGCTGCTCCTCCACTCTGGTGAGGCTAAAAGTCTCAAAAATGATCAATCTCAGGCAGGCTGGGCAGGATGATGGGTCCAGTGGGCAGAAGATGTGTTGGGAAGTGGGGACTTTGGGAGCTGTGATGTGCTGAGGACTGCTGTGAGAATTCCCTGTGGGATTGCTTAGAGATTGTGTTGGACAATTCCCCTTTTATTTTCTGGAAAAGAGGACCAGGGAGGGAAGCTGTCTTTTATAGGTAGAAATGAACTGGTTAAAAAAAACAACATTAAAAAGTTAAAGACACAGTTGGTGCTGTGGGTGATGTGTGATGCTGGTATGTGAGCCAAGAAGGCACAAGAACATTGACACTTTCTGTTAAGACTTACCCAGTTCATACTCATTATAACCCAGAAATGCAAAATGAAATAATGTGTGAATTGTGACAGAAAACATTCGTGCTTGCCAAATCTAGATAGAAAAAGTATTGTTTTCTGTGAGGGAAGGTTGGGACTGTAAGAAACAATTGTACCAGTTTTGTCATTATGTTGTTAGATGTTTATGTGCTGTTTGGTCTCAAACTGTACCATGAACGTGGGCAATGCATTGCTAGTATTGAAAATATGTAAATGGTGCCTGGCAGGAATTAAACATGTAAGCACACAGGATGTAGGCTTAAGTGCACTGGTAGTTACAGAAGCATACATTTAACATTTGTTATAAGCTACTGTTGTTTTTTTATAACTAATAGGGGAGCAGTTTACAGTTGATATACTGCATAGAGAAAAAGAGCTTGTAGCTTCAGATGGAATACTTGCAGCCTCAGGCAGTTTTGCTAATGCTTTCTATTACAAATAAGTTTAATAGTGTACATTAAAAAGGATGTGTATTTAAACCTTTATGGTCCATACCATGTTAGGTGGAATTACAGTAAATTGCTACATTTCATTTCTGTAATTATCTTACAAACTGCTAGTTGATATTGTCCTGAAGTTTATGTTCAGGACATTTTAACACCAGTTGTATTTTGGACAGCTTGCATAAGATCATTTGATTGTCTCTTAGGGGTATAAAATTACACACATATATTTAAAAAAAGAGAAAGAGCTCTATTAAAAAAGCATGAGAGTTGCACACCTTTGGATGACTCTGTGAGCTGTGGAGAAGGGGGGGGTCATGGTCACCTCCTGTGCTGTGATTATGAGCGTGCACAGAGCAATTTTCCTGTCGCTGATAGTTCTGGAAATGTGTGTTTCTGAAACGTGGTCTTTTCCTTTTATTTCACTTTTTTCCATTCCTGTAGGAACTTGGAAGTAACAGCCCTCCGCAGAGGAACTGGAAGGGAATTGCTATTGCGCTGCTGGTGATTCTAGTTGTTTGTTCACTCATCACTATGTCAGTCATTCTTTTAACCCCAGGTAACCTACTTCTTTATTTTATCTTATTAAAGGTCTATGCTTCATAATGCACTCATCAAAAGCAATGAATGTTAAAGTGTCTCTTGCCTTTAAGCATTTTTAACTTGTGGCTGTTGTAAATTTGGTGCCTCTAGGGACTTGGAAGCTACTGGAGGCCTTGAGGAGCAGAAATATTTGGGGTTAGGTCCTTAGGATTGGGTTGGCCTTGAGGGGGCTACAGTAATGCTTGTGAGCCTCAGCAGGTGTGAGCTGACTTCAAGAGTTTGTTGTTGTTTTTTTAATGTAATTTCATATTGACAGATGAGGTAAGAGAAAATTGCATGCCATGGAAAACTGATTCTGAGAATGCAACTTCTCACTGAATCACGAACATGGATCTCCCATATGTACATGCACAAGCTTCTTCCCTTCCCTTTCTTTCAGAAACAAAGTAATGGCTCAGTCACAGGAAAAAAAAATAAGGGAGAGGGCAAGAAGTAGACAAAAAGAGCAAACACTGCGTAAGTTTTAAAGGAAAAAAAAACTTTGAATCCTTTTGCCAGTTTTAAAGTTAGAGTGTATCGTACCTGATTTGCATGGCATGCCTGGATAGTAAATATTGGTCTGCAAATATTCTGCCATTCAAGTGCTCAGTTTGTGTAAACCAGAAAGTTAATGAAGCTCTTTTCAGTCAAATAATGGTTCCAGGCTGTTTGGCCACGAGATGAAATCGCTGAGGGAAGCTGGCTCAGTCTGTGCATGAGCACGCACAGCAGCAGTGCTGCTGCTTCCAGGGAAGGTGGCGAGGCTGAGTGGAAAAGGATCAAAAAGCTTTGCTTGTCAGAGGGGACGAGGCAGCTGGAAAGAGTGTGCAGGAACACTATGGATAGTCTGCTTCCTCTGTGTTGTATGAATATCTACTCCTTATGCATGGTGCTCTCCAAAATGACTGTTTGCCTATTTCCACTTAGATCAAGTTGAGAAAAATAAAAGCAAAGTAGTGCTGATGTAGTCTCATTGAATAGGAGCTTTCTTCAGGGAATAATAAGAAAGAGATTTTGAGAACACATGGTAGTGTATCCTGGTACACTTTAAGACAGAAGACTGTTTTATGTTTTGAGGAGAGGTAGCTTTTTTTTGAGGATTGTAAAATATCAAGTGTTTGCTGGAATCTACAATAAAAACTTTCAGTTGTGGCTCTTATATCTATATAGAATTATTAATGATGTAAAAACATAAACTGAAGTATTTGAAGGCACTCATGGAAAAAGAATAAACAACCTAGGGGAATGTTAACTTTTGAAAAAAATATGTTAAAAAAAGCTCAGTGAATTACAACATCTCTGAGGCTGTTTCAAAATCCAGAGATCTTGGTTGAAAACTTGTGTAAGCTGGGACCTACATTTCAGTTCAAGTCATGCGAGTGAAAACCAGTTCTGTCAGCTCAGATGCTCTAAGATACCCCATAGAGACTGTGAAGCTTAATATAAATAAAAACCTTTCTCCCAGAACAATCTGGGTCTGTAAAACTGGGCTTTCTTGTGGGTTGGAACTGCTTACCATGGGTGCACTGTAGGATAGATACTTGTCCTGTTTTGGCCCTAATCATTGCTGTTCCCCCTTCACTTCCATTATTAATTTGTATTATTATTATGAATTATTAATATGGTTTGGGAAGCAGATATTTTGCTACTCTGTTGGTCTGTTGGCAGGCACTAAGCACTGTAGCTGACACTACTTTGTCATGAATATGTGTTAAGATCACTTTGGGATGTCCAGTATTTGTGGGGAGGAAAAAAAAGTAGAGATCCCCCTCACATCTGGCTATTGTGAAGTGCTCAGTTCCAAGTTGATGCTAATTTATAAGTTATTATAAATATTTGGATTTGAAAATCCTTCTCATGAACTAAAACAGGTCTGAATGAAGATATTCAGTGCAAATGTCCTTTGCTACCTTGGGATGTTTCAGTGTTCATTTCCAGTACTATTTTGAGCATCAGAGAGTTCTCTCCCTATTTAGTTCTGCTTGTATGGATGGGTGCTTTACAGATTTCATGTAAATTCCCCTAAACACTGTACATCATGCTGCTTCTTTTTATGGAAATGATGATAATTTCAGATGCTTATTGCTCAGAAGCCTGATTGTTTCACTGGTATTTTTTGGAGGCAGAAGTGTACTTACTGATATGCCAAACACAACAGCAATAATCTCTTTTGCCTGCAATTATTTACACATTGTTTTGTCCACAATATAAGAAACTCTTAGGTCTATGTACACTAAGAGTTGTCATTTGACTTCTCTCAAATTTTGAGCAACAGCTTTCCTGCCTTTTTTCCTGTTTGTTTTTAAAAGAAAGTGTAATTCATTTGCAAAAGGCTTCAAAGAGGCTTTATCTTCCACTAAAGATAGAAAGTATATTGAAACTAAAAGGAAATTCTTGATTTTCTTTTTGTATTATCTTTTATTACATGAAATATAACTTGACTATACAATGCTAAGCAGGATCTCTGTTGAAATAAGGGATCTATTTTGACCTATTAATATCTTAGCTTTTGTTCAAATCTGAAACCTCTGTGTTACAATTATGGTTGTGGTTTGAGTAAATGTGTTGAACCAACAATAGTAGTAATATTTCTCATCATTTTATCTTGCTTTTCATCCATGATAATACTCAGAATCTTTATAAATATCTTAATGTTCTCAACAATGGGATGGAGAAGTGGAAGAACGAACCATCCAGTGATGTAAAACATTAGTGGCAGAATATGAATGAACTCAGCTCAGTAACCACTTTTTGGGGCTCAGGAACTCTCTGTGAGCCCCCATGGACTAAGGAGTACATTAAATAAACCCCACTGCTCCCAGCAAGTAGAAATTGCTACACTGCTCCATACCTGGGAGTAGAAGGCTTGCAGGCAAAAATCCCTGCTGGTTTTCTTCAAAATTAGAAAAGTGCAATGATAAAGAAAGTACACAGAGATGCCAAGGAGTGAACTTGTCCCTGTTAAAGCAGAGGAGTGGAGTGGAAAACCTTGGAAGTTTCAGAACAGGAGCCTGTCTGTCCTCTGGGGCAGCTGCATTATGAATCTAGTGATTTTTGTTTAATATTTGGAGTGGATTGCTGGAGAAGTATTTGATAGAAAACAAAAGAAAATACCTTAGGAATAATCTTGTATTGGGAATTAGTGGCCAGTGCAGAGACACAGGTGAGTGTCCATGAGATGCCATCATTCAGTATAAATATAACACAAGCACCTTTTCTTCCTCTGCTTTTATTCTCTTTCATGTTTTTGAGGTTTCACCTCACACCTGCATATACTGAAATAGTCATAGGTAGATTTTTAGGTATCAGTGCCTTTAAATCATTCCTGCCTTTGAATCAACTTGTTCTTGCTTTGCATCATGACAGTATGTTCCACGTTGTAGGAATTATGTGAAGATGTGTCTGATGAACCACTGTTGATCTGTATTTCAAAACTGACAAATGTTCAATTGAAAGTAATAGCAGCTGAAAGCTTTTATATGAAAAACCTCTCAAGAACAACCTGAGAGTTGTATGGATTTGGCCTCCCCTGTTCAGGTGTTTTGCCACAACACTTAAAGCTGCTTTTTAACTTTTGGGGCTGACAGTAGTTCTACCTTCATATTAACTTAGAGTTTCTGAAGGTGTGGAAGACTCCAATGCTTTTTCTAGGACTCCCTTACTGGGATATTGATGTTGGCATTTAGGCCATGCCTGCTGATATCTGCACTTGCTGTTGAGCAAAGTGGCACCTACCTCTAATCAGAGACTCAAGGAAAACTCAGACATGATGGGAAAAAAGGACACTTTTTCAGAAAAATTACTTTAGAGAACATTTAGGTCAGACAAACAGTCAGAAACTGCTTTTTGTGGAAAGGGTTGAGTAAAATCACGCTCTGGGAAGAGAATCCATTGGGATTATGTCCAGCAGATAAACTGCTCAGGGTTAGGACTGTCCTCTCCATACCCCTCTCATACTGCTCTTAAAGGAAAAGAAAGCAAACTACAATTTTTTTTTTGTGATGTGGATATTCACTGCAAGAAGATCCAGGTTTCTGTTCAATTCTGTACAGACTCCCTGTAACTACTGTAAATTGGCAGGCAGGTTTTGGTATCTGACTATTTTCTGGCAAGTTTTCCTCCTTTGTCATGATAACACAAAGTGAGCTATGCTAATTCTCAGTTACACCTGCTTGCTTCCATACAGTTTACCAGTGGTGTTTTTCCACTTTTCAGAGTGCATTTAACATCAAGCCTCTATCCTAATTTCTGGCGTAAAAACTTTTATTTCCACAGAAAAGTCAGTAGGGAGCTTCAGTTAATGGCACACTACAGTACATAATTATCAGTTTTATTTGCTAAGTTAGAAGGCAAGTTTTATGAGGTATTTAGACTACATTTAACCTGCAAAAATAATATCCTATAAACTCATGAAAAGTAGCAAGGCCATTAATTTCAAGTTTTGGAGTCTTCTAGTTTAGTAAGCACAAACAGGTTTGTCACTTTGAATTAATACATGGCAGTATTTGAACTGTTTTTAATTGGATGTACAGTTAAAAAGTAGTCATTTAGTCTTTAGCATTTGCTTTTTTTGTTTGTATCTTCTGTAATCTGTGTCATTTTGATTAAAACTTAGCATTAGGAAAAAAAATACTTATAAATGTCTAGTAAAGTTGCTTGAAGATGCCATTTTTTTCAGTTTACAAATACTGACTGTAATTTAAAAATTACTTTAAAATCCAATTTATATCAAGATTTCTTGCCAGGGATGCGATATTGAATAGAAATGATAGAAAACAGAGAGCAGAGTTGGTGTTCCTTTCTTCTTTAATATGGTGTGTTGTTTTAGTGATTTTTATTTAGGCAGTTGGAAAAAAAAATCTGTCACGGGTAAGGCAATCTTTGACAGCATAACAGCTTGTGTGAGCTTGCCTGCTTGTTGGCAAACTGGCAGGAAGTAAAGGGTCACAGTAAGCAGAAACAGACCCAGGTAAGGTTAGAAGGGAACACGTTTGGAATTACAAACAGCATCAGGAGCAGGGTGTGTTGAATCCAAACAGGTGATGGAAAGCAGCTTGTCCAGGGGAGGTTGTCAGCAGGGTTATGGAGAAAGGGGATCACGGGCACGAGAAGAGCCCAGTGCTTGGTGCTGCCAAGTCAGAAGCAGCGTTTTGAAGGCACAGGAGTGTATTTGTGGAGCTGAAGGGAGCACACATAACAACATGTGCTCACTTTGAAGATAAAAACACAGTGTGTGGCAGGAGCAAGAGCTAACAAGGTCCCATGATGTGTAAACAGAGGGATTAGGTATAAATCAAGAGAGATAATGCTGCTCTGCTGTAAAGCTCCAGTAAGACTACAAGTGGAATATTGTGTCCCATGCTGGACTGGCAGATGAGAAAAAAAAAAAAAAAACCAACCTAAACAGACTACTTTGATTCCTGGAAGGTAATAAGAGGGTAAAAAAGCTTATTTAATGATTAGGATGTTTGTTTTATGAGGGAGGATTTGGACAGCTCTGCATGCTTGGCCTTACAAGCCATGGAGTGCCAGAAGAGTTGATTGCAGTGGGTGAGTGCTTCCAGAGCCCTGCTGCACCTGGGAGGGAGCAACATGCAAAATGCAGCAGAGCTGGGGTGGGAGCAGCTGGGATGGCCATGTGCCCATTGGAAATTCATGATGTGCATTAAGAGGGAGTTCCTCTTCAGTACACCAAGGATGCACCTTAACACCAGCTGAAGTGACTGCAGCAGGCAGTGCTGGCATTTAAAGGCAAAAATATCATCCTGCTGTTGATTCCAGTGAGCTTTCAGCTGGCCCTCTAATTGAGAAATCTGGCTGAATAAAGACCAATAAAAAACCCGATTGACTTTATTCTCTTTGAAGGGTCACATTTTCATCCAAAATGTATTACAGGAGATGACCTTTACAAAGCAGGTTTCTTTGTTAAAAGTGTCCTGGTGACATCGTGGGTTGACACCAAGATAACAAGATTGCAGCCTGGCTGCTGTGATGACAGAGACTTTTTTTGTATGTGTCTGTCATCAGAGCACTGTTTAATACCAGCAAGGACAAAATCTGCCTAACACAAAGTTCCTGTCATGGGGAAGGAAAGAGAAGCTCACAGAGAAGAGAAAGAGCGCAGTAATTTGTGGTAACCTGGCAAATAATACAAAATTATTTTACAAACCTGGCTGGGCATTGGATTGGTTGTGTGGGAAGTGCCCAGGTGCATCTTTTTGCAAGGGCACAGATAAAAGTGCAGAGCTTTTGGCAGCTGCTGTTCTGAACAGCCTCAAGCAGTCAGGTGAGGTGTGAGCTGCTGCCACTGATGCTGCTTGGAAACTTCGTGGGTTTGTCTTTTGACAATAAAACTTTCGCTTTATTAGGAATAGTTCAACATTACCACTCTTAGTGCAGCAGTTCACTATTCAATCTTCACTACTTATTTTTTTAGCTTACTGCACAAGAACAAGACTTTTTTTTTTAATAGTTTTCTGAAGGGTGGAGATGATTTTAGATGCAAGAAAATAATTTTATTTTGTTTTGTTTTGTAAGCCAGTGTTGGCTAATGTTCAGAAAAAAGCACAATATTCCTGGGTCATGTCTGGGAAAAACACAAGGCTGTTAGCCAAGTTTTGTTGTTCATGTCACTAGAAAGAAAGCACAGGCAATAAAATGTGCATATAGATTTTTTAAAAAAAATTTCCTTTTAAATTGTTGAAATTGTTCCAAATTTACTTGCAGAAGTTTTTTATCTAGTTTCTCTTAGTGTAAGGTACTCAATATGGCCAACATCCTTTGTCTGTTAGGAAATTTTGGTATTGGTTTGTGAATTTTTGTGGTGTGGGGCTGTGGTAAGAAAGAGCTTTGCTGCAAAAGTTCCAATATAATAAGTAGCCAAACACTAAATCCTGTAGTTTTCCTGTCCAAAAGGTACCAATTCTTTGTTTCCTGAAGCTTTACTAAACAAAAATGATACTTGTTGTGAAAAAAAATAAGAGCAAGGTATTGTTACCAATTTCAAGAGGACTTGTGGTTCTATACTTCCAGTGTATTGCAAACAACATTGAATATGTTGTTTTCAATAATTATCTAAAATGATCTTGTTGTGTTTATTTCAGATGAGCTTGCAAATTCATCAGAAAACAGATTATCCTTGGAAGATCTCTTCAGAAAAGAGTTCATAGTTCATAATCCAGAAGCCAAATGGATTAATGGTAAGTTTCTAAGCTCTCACTTAATTTGAAACTAGGTAAAAATTTTCAGTCTTGAATGATATTACCCAGTCACTGAGAAAAAAAAAATCAATTAAAATTTCAAACGCTCTTGAAATTGGCCAGTGTCCCAGTTTTCCTTGTTGCTCTGAATCACGTCTCCTTCATTAATTTTTGAAGTGGCTTTCTAATTTTAAAGCTCTGTCTAGTATAAACCCACTAAAATTATCTGTTCATGCTCCTGGCTCAGTTGGAAGCAGTGATGAAGAATTGTGTTTAAGAACTGGCTCTTGTTTGTGGATGCACAAGAAGATCAACACCATTAATATCTGAACTTTGGGATTCTGGTTCTCTTTGCATCTAGAAAAGACTTGAATATTTCAGTATACTTGTACTGTCAGAGTCATTTTCTGATGACTACGAATTGTATTTAGCATTCTGATTTATTAAATGATTTGTGCATGGCATGCAGATTCCTCCAAAATTAAGCAGCTTTAATGTAAAAAAGAAAACAAATTTAAACTCTTTTTTTCATCTCATTGACTTCCTTTTCTCTTGCTGCCATGCCTTGTTCACTTTCTGTGTGTTTGTGAGAAATGTACATGCAATGAATGCAGTAGCAACTGCCTGGTTTGTGTCATTTTGGTAACCTGGGTGTCACTGCAGGTGACAAAATCAAAGGAATGACAACAGGATTTGTGCAAAACTGGGCAAGGCAAAACTATTGTGGAGTGCTGTGTGCAGGGCAGGAGTCTGGTGGCTGTGTGTGTAAATTCAGAATGACTTTGCATGGAAATAATTCTTCAATTATATCAACTCTGGCATTCAACTATACCTAGAACTGCTTTACTTAGCAGGGAGCTGTGTGATTGAATTATTGCTTTATGATAAACTCTGAAAAATGAAGTGGGTATAATAGGGATAAGTGCATTTAAAGCAAAAGCATAAAAAGGAGAAAAGTATGGTCAATCTGGTTTTTTTCAGGACCTGCTCTGGTGTTATTTGTTACCCATTAGTTCAGGGCTAAGAGGTGGGACACTCAGTTTAATTTCCTGCCACTCCTTTTCTCCAGCTCCTCCAGTGACATCTCACCTCTCTGCTGAGTTGCCCTTAGTTTCTTCTTTGGACTGGTTTCTGTCTGCAGTCAGTGTAAAAAAATGTGATACTGGGTAAAGCTGGAACAGTTCCCTTGCCAAGAGGATCAGTTTCTTGTGTATGGCAGAAAAGTCTTTTCCTGTGAGACTATTTGCTAATGAAATCATAAAGCAGATTTTCAATTTAGTGTAAAAAACACTGGTCCTGATTGTCAAATAAAGTGATCACAGACCCAGAATTGTAAACTAAAGTGGTCACTAAAAGCAGGTGGGAAGAAGCAAAGCAGAAGATCATTATGCTGGTTCCATCTATTACTATTGTTACTTAAAAAAATCCATGAGATTATTCTCCTAAGAACTCCAATAGTTCTTCATAACATGTGCAAAATATTCTATGCATAAAACTAGTACTAATTTCAAAACCCAGGGCAATAAAACTAAAAGGCTGTGGATGGAGTTACATTAAATATTGGTGATGCTATAAAACATGTAGTTTATTGTATTTCTTAACTCTCTTCTACAGCCTGTAATAATAGCAAAGCTTCTTTTATGAGTTTTCCAGATGTGGTAAAAAGAAATGTAGAATTTGATGCTAAACCCTTGCTTGGATACAGGTTTCTTCTGTGGTCATCAAAATCCATCCTAAAAAGCTCCTACAGTGAAATATAATATTATAAGCATCATGGAAAAAATATAATTTGTATTAGGATCATGCAAAAAATTGTTGTAAACAATCCAGTCTAAAAGCTATGAGATTGTACAGGTATGAACTTTTCCATCTCTTGAAAATAATATAAAAAATGCTATTTATTAGAGAAAGGCCCTGTGCTTTATTATCAGTGCATTTGTACTAATATCCAGTCCTTCTGCCATGATGGCTTTCTTTGAGTCAGTGTGAAAACTTCTGAGTTTGCAGTTTGGTGTTCTCCTGAGTTCATTGGCCAAAGAAACAATTAAGTCCAATAGTACAAAAAAGAAAAAAAAAGAAAAAAATAGGAAAGAAAGGACATTTTGTTTATTAGAGGATGTGTGTGTACAAGAAATAAAGAAAAAGTGGGGTAACTAAAGATTTATGAACTGTTTAGTATTTTTGATAAACAGAGAAAAAAATATGTATAGGTTTTGGGACTTTTTTAACATTTTCTTTGAAAATAGCCAGTATAGTTAACGGTATCCAATATCTTGGGCAATAAAAAACCCCAAGGAATAGTCTTGCAAAGCAGCATTTCTGTTTCCTGCTTCTATTTTTATTTCTTAAGACTTTATTTCCTGGCACTGTGGCATTGCAGTGATGGCATTATATGCATGGAAAATGAAATATGTAACTCAGATTCGTTACTGTGGAGCTGGAGGGGAGCATTTGGCACTTTCTTTGGATATTGGCAGGGCAAGTGAACTCTGCACAGGATGATTTTAGCAGAAAATAAATAGCTACTAACTACCTTTTACTCCTCTTGGAATAGGATAATTTGTATCCATCTGAAAGTTTTATGGTCTTTCCCTCCTGGGAAGGGGTGGGAATAGAGATTGAAAAAGTGGTTCCTGCTGTTAGCAGCGTCTTCAGGGCCTGGAGCATGTTTTGTAGGAAAACAAAAAGAAAGATTTAGGGATTTCAAGTGGTGGATGAGTCCCTGTGTCCTTAGGTAAGGTCTGGTTTTTAACTGCTGCCCTTTAATGAAACTTTCCCTACTGATCTTTGGATTTCTCTGGCATTATCTTCCAAGCACTTTATTTCTTCCTTGTTTGAAAGCTCCTTCACTATAAAATCCATCCCCATGCAGCTATTTCTAGACTGCCCTTTAATAAGAGAAACCCTTAAATGCAGAAGTTTTTACAGTCCATTTCCTTTTCTGCTTGAAACTGAGTCCACAATTTTATGGGCTTGCCACCAAAGTTAATAATTATGGAAATGTCTAAAGTTGGAGAGGAGATGTTGGTCTTTATCTGAGATAATCAGGTGTTGCTGAAGAAAATAAAAGAAACACTGTGAGCTAGTCTTAAAAGTGACAAAATATATTCCCATTTTATATAATATGTAAAGATAGACCTGTGCAGATGTCCAGCTTTCTTCTTCCTTCCTTTTTTTTCCTCTTTCTATTTTGGTTTATTTCAAAGGCAATATATATATTTTTTTTTTAACCTGACTTGGATTTTTTTCTTTCTTTGAATGAATTTACAAAGGAAAGAGTAAAAAAATAGGGATGAGAGGTAGTAATTTTGTTGAACATAACTTAGTAGTGTGCTAAGGTTTTTCAGTTTTAAATCTGATCACTTTGGCTGTAAAAGGACATGGTGGAGAATACACACAACCATTAACCAGTCCAATCCCTGTTAGCTGGAAAAGTGTTTCATTTCAGAAGGCATTCCAGTTGTCTGGCATAATTTTGGAGACCTTAAATTAGAGTTCATCTTCCTGTAGCATTATTGATTTTTCAGGTTTTCTAATAGGAAATAAGAATTTAAAATGCTGCCAGTGAATAATGAAAGTTGTTGAACCTGACAGCTCATTGGTGCAGAGTGAAGGATTTTTTCAGGATATTTTCCCAATTTCTTTTAAGTAACTTGGAAATATGTATCCTGCCCTGTGGGAAATACTGAGGACTCAACAGATTTGTATTCTATTACTGTGGTCTGTACTTACATCTCTTGTTTCAGGGACTGTAGCTGTTAATGACAATAAAATTCAGAATATTTGTGTTTATTCCTCTGTGAATATTTGAGTTGCTTGCAGTTTTTTCTGTTTTTTTTCAGGCAGGTGTACAGTCAGCACAATGACAGCATTTTTCACTTATTTTAATAAAGAATTTTGCAGAAGAAGCTGCAGTCTGCTGGTGCTTCCCTTGGGTCTCTGTTGCCTCTTGTCTATCCTGAAAAATAGAATAAAAAGTGGGCCTGGGAAACCATGAAGATGGTTTGAAATTGCTTTAAAATTATTTATGATAAAAATTGAAGTGGTTTGGGAAGCACGGCGCAGGAATTCCACAATACGCCAACTTCAGGCAGTAAAAATATGGTTTAAAACATTTGGCTCTTCTTAAAAGAAGCTTTTCCTGTGCATGAGATAAACACAAATTTGTTTTCACAGAGCTGAGTGTGTTGTGATGTTTGTCAATGGATATGGGTCAAGTGCAAGAAATAATCCATCTCTGAGCAATAAGAGATGAGATTCGGCTCCAGAAATCTGTCGCTGAGTTGGATTCAAAAAGCAAAGCAATACCTCTTTTAGAATGACATAGCTGTGTCTGTTGGCATTACTCTTGCAATCAGGGATGGCTATTAAGAGTGAAGTCCTCTGTTATTTTTTTCCCTGTCCCCTGAATGAGATGGGAGTCCCAAGTGGCCAGGCTGGAATGCAGCCATTGTGCAGAAAAGCACTTTTGGTGTGGCAGGGGCTGTGTTTGGTGCTCAGTGTTTGCTGGGATGTGATGCCTTAATTAATGCTCTGTCAGAGGCTTGGGCAGAAATGGTGAGGGGTGTGCTCAGTGTTACTCCTGCCAGTTCTGCACAGAGCTTTCATTTTTTGTTGGAATCTCTCTGTGCAGAGCCTGGAGCTGGAAGCCAGGCCAGGGAGTTGTTTTGTTGCCTGGGGTTCTCTGTGAAGAAACATTTTCTTATTTCTGAAAGGCAGCAGAGGGGGCTGGACTTTGATTGTCTGTGCTGCAAAAAGCAACCTGTGGAAGAGCAAGTGAAAATATCCTAAGAGAGCACTCCAGTCTTTGGAGGCTTTCAGCTAAAACTCTTCTTTCCTAAAACTCCAGCAAGTTGTGTGAAATACACACCCAGGTTTTGCCGAGTCTGAAGACAAAGTTTTGGGAAAGGCCCAAAAAAATCTGAGATCTATAGAGTATCTCCAGGCTGGCTGATATTTCTCTCAGAAACTGCTAAAAAGGGGAAAATAAGGCTTGATTGATACCACTGCACTGATTTATTGAAATAACTTCTTAAACAAAATAATTTAAACAATGTTTTTGTGAAAGAGATTGAATGATTCAATTCATTAGGGAATTTATTGGAGGAGTTTGGGGCTGTGTTTGTGCTGGGGCTAAAGATTCTCTATGAGCCAGCTGTGGATGGGTAATTGGTCATTCAGGGAAAGGTTGTGGAGGTACCACCCCTGTACCAAGTATAATGTGAATTGTGGTGTCCTTTGCTCCAGGAATTGTGGTTTCTCCAGCAATGGACAATTTTGGTTTAGGAAGAATTTTTATTTTCTCGTTAGCTTTACTTTTTGTGGGTGGTTGGTTTGGTGTTTTGTCTTCATTAAAATTGTTTCTTCCACCATTTGTACCACAGTAAGGTTATTCCCTCAGTAATTTTTCCTCTTGGCTCTGGTCTGGTCTTTGAACAGTGTTACTTAGTGGCTGTTTTACCTGATCTCCCCTGTCCACCACACTGTCACTGCTGCATGCACTGTGCCCCTTTCTGCTCTCCTGCTACTGATGTCTCCAAGGTGCCACATTTCTTGCTTGCTTAGAGGCAGATCTTGGGTATTTTCTGCTCAGATCAGCGATGTTAATCCCTGCTGTGCATCGATACTGGTGCCACTGTTAATGATTGTGAATAAGCATTAACCAGTGCTGTGTATTCAGGGCCATTAACTTGTGTCACCACTGTATCCTTCAAGTGGCTTCTCCCTTCCTCCACCAATATTCTTTTCACACCAGGACAACATTGAGTTAGTTGTGACCTCTGCAGTCTCCTGTGGATGTTGGTTTTCCTCAAGCATCACCATTACTGATTGAAAAGATTTTATTTCCTGGCCATTTTTTTTCTGACATTTCGTTTTTGATTTTTACCAGGTGTGTTGTATTTCTTGAAAAGAGTACTTGAAATATATTTTCCTTAAGAGTCCTTGCTTCTTGTAACAACTTACTTCTGGTTGTATTTATTGAGGTGTAGCCTGATTCCATACTAATTGAAATCTCTGGGTATGAGACAAAATCCAGAGATTGGTATATAAGTCAAGAAAAAATTAAATCAAGTATTCCAACTAGTGGGAGGTCAAACAACCTTTTCCCACCAATGGCCAAAAATACAGCTAATCACTGCAACCCTTCTTAAAATTTATGTCCCTATTGATTTTTTACTTATTCCACAGCCCAAAGCATTAAGAACTTAACAAAGACATCAATACCCTTAGAAAACATTTACACAGGGAGAGTGTATCTGTTGCACAGGGTGTCTTTTGAAAGAGATTAGCAGAATGATTTACATTTTCTAATCAGTATTTCTGGGTAGTAACCTACTGTTGGAAGGTTAAGTACAGCAGTTCTGTGTGTGAACCCCTGGGAAAGTGGACCAGACACTAAATAAATCTGAGTTCTCCCTGTTTGTTGAGGCAAAAATCTCCTGGGTGCAGCGCAGGAGTAAGTTTAAATATTCCCATAGTTTCCATAGTGATGTTGGTGGAACAGGGAGGCCTTTTCTCAGAAACAGCAGTCCTTAATGTGATCAACAAGCCTAAACTGAGTGTGCCACATCATTACTCCTAGGATGCAACCCCCTAGGGCGAATATTTGTGTTGCATGAGCGAAGCTGAGCAGTGGATAAAGCATTTTGGAATGGTAACAGATGGTGGGTGCCACACAGCAGACTTGTGAGCTCCTTCCAGAGTTCCACACTGTTTTCTGTTACTCACAAAGACTTCAGGGATGTATCTGTGTGCATCAGCAGGCTCATGTACACACAAAGAATGAGATTTTCACCCTCTGCCCCCTCGTTCAGCTTTTCCCATGGCCCTCAGCACTCAGTGGAGCTGTGTCCTTTCCCCATGGGATGGATTTGCAGTGGCCTGTCAACTCTTCCTTTGGAAGCTGCTGCTTGTACCTGCAGCTGGCTTCATGGTCCTTCTCAAAGGCTCATTTACATCTGCTCTAATTTGCTCATCAGCAGTTGGATTTTCTGCTGTGCAGGGGTGGGACAAACCTGGAGTTGTGGCTGTGTGCAGCAGCAGCACAGTTGGCTGATTCTGCCTTGCTTCCATTTGCCTACACCAAATCCTTGAATTTTTGTCAGTTTTCTTTCTAGACACTTCTTTAACAAGCACTCAGCTGTGTTTTGTGGCAGATAAGTGAGCTGTACAGTGCTTAAAGTCGGTATCTTTAAAAGCCAAAGTTTTACATTTCTAATCCTTACATTTTGTTGTCCATTCTTGTTTTTTCTTGGATTAAGAGGCAGTAAAACCAGTACTTTTTATACCATTCTGTCTAGCTCAAATGTTTGCATAGTGGATCCATAAAAATTGCATTTTTAAACACATTTGTATCTATGAAGATATACATATACACACAAGTTTATTTCACTTTTAGTCCTTTTTAGTTTGTTCTCTTTGATAGATTCCACTGTGGCAGATTTCAGAGACACTGACCCGTATTTGTCCCTCATTCATCCATTTTCCTGGTCAGTTTTTCCCAGGACAGGGAAAAACATTCTTCACATGAAAATGTGGTTGGCACTTGAACAATTTTGCTTGTTACCTCTTTCAGTGTGATGCAAAAGGACTTTAGTAGGTTTAGTATGTTTAGGTTTTAGGTTTTAGCGTCTTTGGGAAAGTATGTTTGAATTTATCTGTCTACATGTATTGTTTTTCCATGTCTGTAAATATAGATTGGCTTTGACCCACTAATACTGCAGTACAAACTCAGAGCCTCTTTAGTGAGATAAATTAAACTCTAGGCACCTATTTAAAAATAAATTTACTCAAACAGGAGAATGGGAGAATAAATCAGGTTTTTGACAGAATTTAGATATCAGCCTCCCATGCTAAGAGTCATTCAGCTTTAACCCAGATTTTGCCCATGTTTTCCAGGATATCTTTCTCCTCAGGACAAAGCACATCTTCAGTTTTGAGAAGGGTGTCCATAGTTGAGACCTCCTTGGTGAGTGCAGGCCATCTTATTTAATTAGTGTCTCAAAGGGAAATGCAGAGTGTGCTTTCTGCACTTGCAGCCTGCTTTAGGTATAGGACTGACTGAACTTCTGCATGAGGAATATTGATTTTTAAGCTCAGCCAAAGCTACTCAGAAGCCTGAAGTTTTCTGCATATCTGTAAGTTGCACTTTGAAAATAAAAATCAGAAGTACTTTAAAAATGTGGCCGTGAAACCCCAGAGTTTTGGGTTGTCATTGGAGCAATAGCAATGCATGAAGCAGGTAAGATAATCTCATTTATTGCAGGACAGGCTTTACATGAGAATTAGTTTGACTAGTTTCAAAAGTCAGCTTCTGACCCCATCCTAGAGCTGCTGTCTCTAGGATAAAAAAGCAGCTTTGTTTCTTCTCAGGCCTGGAGTCTTGTCTGCCAGAGTGGGACTGTTAATTCTGTAATGATTGTTCAGATAATTATGGATTTGTTGTCAGGATCTCAGCTCAGACATCTCATCTGTAAGGGTCGCTGAGCTGTCAGACTCAGAGTGACAAGTGTGGTTGGCTGAAGATAGATTTGTTAGAAATGTTTTCTGAGGCTTTCTTTTTCTCTTTCGTTTTCACTTGCAAGTTCTGTATGAAGGAGTGTTTTCTGTGTCAACTTTGTGAAGAAGGTTTAGATAGTTTGCTTCAGCTTTCTCACATATTTTAAATTAAAAATCTCAGATATGATTTTTAATTTTGAATGTTGAAATCTTACCTCTGACATAATAATTTCATTTTGCCATTGTTATTTTAATGTGTTTTATATTACGTGGCCACACTATTTTATTAATGCAAAAATCATGTATTACTGAAGTGAACAGTTAAACATTTAAAAAGAAATATTTAAATATATTCTATTTGAAATTCTGAGGAATATTTTAACTAAAAAAATAGTGAATTATAAGGTTTTCAATTTATTCTAATTTGGAATAAAAATGATTGCACTACCCAATATTTATTCCTCTTTATGGGCAATTTAGAGAAGGAGGCTCTAAACCATATTATCAATTACAGCTCTGAACCACGTCATAAATTTCCCAAACTATGATGTCATGTTCCATTCATGGAAATCTGTTGCAGAGTTAATATTATAATCTGCAGCATTTCCATTGATTCCTGATGGATTCCAGATGTATACAGATATGGAAATGGGCTCCATTATGAGATGCTTCAAAGGTAGATGCTAATTCTTTGCTTTCTGGGCAACTGCACATCTAACAAAATTTATGTAAGCTGTGAATTTTTCTTTTTTCCATTTTTATACCCAGTGTTGTACCTTGTCCTCCTAGAGGCAAGGACTCACTGTTCCAGCAAGTTAGCTCTTTCTTTTCTTAGCAATTTAAAATGGTCATATAACATGTTACATAAATGTTCCTCTCTGCTTAAATACTCTGCTCTCTTCTCTGGCTATTTTCTGAGCTCTTTTTTTGGTAAATTGTTAGCTGAAAACAATTTGGCCTCAAACCTCTTGCTGAAGACCTTGATTAACTCATGCATGCTACAATAATGGAAATAACAGCAACAGTTCTGCTGTATTATTCCAGAAGTTGTAATGTTAAATTATATTTTTATCTACTGAAGTCAGGACAAAGAATATTGAGAAAGAGCTCAAAGTGAAGATAAATTTTTTACTTCAGGTACTGCCATTGCCCCTGTCATTGTTTGATGAGTTGCATATGGAAGTAGAGGCAGCCAATTTGTCTTTCAGGACTAAATGCATCCTGTCTCACTGCCATCTTCAAAATAATCTTTTATTAATTTTAACCAAATGTTTTTTGAGTATAGGATGTGTCTGTCCTGAGTACTGCAACACACAGCCACTGATTGCCTCACCTCTAAATTAAAATATGCCCTGAGTTAGCAGTTATTTTTATTTTGTTCCTCATTATGAAACTGAACAAGTCAGAATATTCAGTAATTTGCATTAATTTTTTTCTGTTTGCTCGGTGGTTTTCTGGATTGGGTAAGGCCAGAGTCTCAGGAACTAAAATGACATTTAAAGTAGGGTTTGCTGTATTTGAGCATTATTGCCAGCCTGACTCCAGGCTGGTCTGTGACAGCTCCTGAACACCGTGCTCAAGGCACTCCCATCCCTTTGTTGAAAACCATGGAATTTCCTAATTCCCTATGCTGGTGATGTGTTGGATGAAGGTTATTTTAGTTCTTTGTAAGAGTGGAGATTGACTTAGTGTCTGCTTTAGTCTCTGCTTCCTGGTTTGTTTAATAACCATAAAAACCTTCAGATCAAAACTTCTCCAGCAACTTTATTCAGTAACTCAAACAGAATACATTGATATACCTGTAGCTACTCATTCCTTTAGTAGTGAACTTCAGCACAGTGTCATATTTTAAAAATATATTCCATTATTACAGTGACTCAAAAAAGGAAATTTGAGCTTAAATCAAGTCAGAATGTACAGATGTTAAATTTTAAATAAAATTTCAAAAATGCTTGGGAGTTTTTGTTACTTCTAGTAAATGTGATGCCTCTGCTGAATAACAGTTTATAATGTTGTATTTGTGGAATAGATAAAAGAAATACATTTATAAATCTTGATTTTTCAGGAAGACTTGATTTTTCAGCACTCACAACTGACTATGATACTTATATAAACTAATTTAAACATAAGAGTTTTCAAAGCACATTTTTTCTTTCTTAGAGGTGAAGGACTTTAGGGAGTTCCTTGCTTGGGAGTCAATGTTTAGATAAGTATGAAGAGCTCAGGGGTCAGGAAGAGGATTTGGTTTTTTAGCAAATAAGGAAATTGATATGGAGAAGCTGTTGACAGCCACTGACTTTGACAGTGCTCCAGAGTGCTGAGCACAGGGAAACCAGTTTGATGTGGCAGGAAAAGATGGTTTGTTACCTGCCTTTTCAAGGAAGGTTTTTGTTATGTTTTGTTTTGTTCTTTTTTTTTTTTTTTTTAAACAGCGTTGATGCTTGTGCTGGAATGAGAACTGGGCTCTGATCTTTTTGGAGGTTAATCCTAATGAACAGTGTCAGAAAAGAGAGATAGGCATCTGTAAGATCTCTGTGCTTTTCCTCAGAGCTCATGGTGGCCTTTCTCTTCCCACTTCTCAGGGAGAGATAAAGCTTAACATTTTGTCAGAGAATTTACTGAATAAATGAAAAAAAAAGTTAATAAGAACTTGGTTTGTTATTTTAAAATGCCATCAGTTCACCATCTTTATTAAGACATGATTAGCTCCATGTCCATAGAGTCACAGAATAGTTGATAGAGACCTTTAAAGGTCCTTGAGGTCAAACCCCCCCTGCAATGAGCAGGGACATCTTCAATGGGATCAGACTCTGAGCCCCTTCCAGCCTCCAATGTTTCCAGGGATGGGTCAGCCACTGCCTCTCAGGGCAGCCTGTTCTGGTAAAAAGAGTAGAAAAACTTCCTTATTTCTCATCTAAATTGATCATCTTTTACCTTCAAAGCATTACCCCTTGTCCTGTTGCAGCAGAGCCTGCTAAAAAATCCATCCCCAGAGAGATAATCTAGATATAGCAAAACACTTTGCTGGTGGATGAACTCACAGGGATTCTTTGGGAGGGTGTTAAAGAAAGGGCCATAGAGAGGAATGGCCTGATTATATCTTTACCAGAACAGCAGTGAAATGTTCTTTCAGTAATGGGTTATTTTTAAGCATTTTACCATGACAGCCTTTAATTATAAGGGTGATTATTTTTACTGCATTTTGTGATGTATTTTTTTTTACATAATAGCAAACTGATTTGCTGCATTCAGTTCTTCCAGTGAAGGAGAAATATTTTTAAGTGCTTAATCTGAATTTAAATTAATGCAAACCTTTGTACTTAGCTTGCATAGCATGCAAGTGATAACTTCAGAAAAATACAGCTTTGTGACACACTGATTACTTTTGTAAAGATAGAAGTATATCCTCCCTTTGATGAGTGTGTCTAACTTCCATTAGTGCTAATGGGAGTTATGCATTTATGCTTTGAAGAGTCTACACTCCAATTAATTATAACACTTAAAGGAAATGTGAGATGTTGTTGAAAGTAGAGGTTCTTTAGTATTGAAATGTTTTTTTTTTCTGAATTCCTCTCCTGTTCCCTCTCGCTCTGTGAATGCTTTGATGTTGACTGACATTGTCATGAAATCCTGTAAATATGAGTATTGTGTGTAGTTTAAATTACATTGTGACATATCAACAGTTAAAGACATCTCACATGGAGCTCTTAGATATGTAGTCTACCTTCTGGCAGTCTCTTCCTTTCCCTGCTTACCTTTAGGTGACAGCTGAATATCTGTTCCCTTGATTTATCAATTTCAAGTTTAACCTCAGATCAAGTTTTACCTGACTGAAGTTGAGATAGACAAGAAAGCTCTGTTCCTTATGCCTTGCCTTAATCTTCTTGTTGTGAGCAGAAAACAAGAAGCCTCAGAAAACAGATAAGTCATCCCTGTGCTTCAATCTGATTGCAAACGGGAAACAACACTTGAGACAAGTGTGAATGGCTTTGAGGAAAACAAGGACGAGCTGTTGCTAGAAGTCACTCACGCTGATGGTGATGCAGATGCAACAGGTTCATCTGGGAACTAAAAGCAGTTAAGCAATTTACTCTTTAAAGAGACATGTGAGTGTAGAAGATCAGCACAAAGGGAAAGAAGATGAATCAGTTGGACCAAAGAGACCTAATTATTTCTTTTCTCTAAAAGTAGCTTATTAATATTAATCTCTGTTGCTTCTCCCTGATGTGTGACGTGTGACACTCGGAGCTGCAGAGGCATCTGACAAATCCACTGCAATGCTGAAATCTCCCTGTGAACCACAGGGGTTATTTGGGGCTGGAGGAATACAAATTTCATTCAAACTCTGATCTGTGGATCTCAGAACTGAGCAAGATCAATAAGGATGTAATGATACTTTTCATTTTTATTCTTGTTCACAGACTATCTAAAATAGCTCGGCTTTGCCAGAAGTTGGAGTCCCCAGAAGTCTTTTTTTTTTTTTTTTTTTGCTCTTGGCTTGAGGGACTGTGGTGGTGGCAAATGCATCACTTAGAGTATCTGCCAGAAAGAGGAAGCAGGTTTCTGCTTATGGTTAGGGTGTAATATTTAGTTTTATTATTGGATATTTTGCCTTTGGCTGACACATTCAACCCCCTTTCATGGATTCTGTTTCTTTTTGTCTCCAGTTTAATACTGTCAGGTACAAGTTCTTTCTACATTTAGAGAACTTTCTTCTTATATTTGTGTATTGAGTTTCACATTTTCTCTTGTTGGTGAAGTCAGGCTCCAATTTGACTGCAGGGTGATGATGAAAATCCTGACACCCTTCACCGCAGCAGCGTGGATGTGCTGATAGGAGAGTTTAGTCTGAAAACATGTAATTATGGTAATGGCAAAAGAGCAAGTCTCTGTGGGGACATAGATTTCCTCCCATAATGCAAACAAAAGACGGTCTCAATACTGTAAGTTCTGTTGTTTCATCTGTTAAAATGGGCAATTAATCAAGGCGCCGGGAGAAAACTCTGCTGGTAGTGGTGAGAGCTGGCACGTGTCTTCCTAATTTGTATTGCAACAAATTGAGAGATGTAATCTCAGCAGAGGAGGATGTTTAAATAAAATTAGAGCTGTGATGTGAAATGACAAAGGGAAGAAACTGAGAGTTAAGGATGACATTCTGTCTTATTTTAAAGCAGCTGTGAAGTGGAAAAAGACCATTTCAGTGGCTTGTGTTGTGCTGAAACAGATGAGCTGTCAGCCCTAACTACAGATTTCTGGCTTGGAATTTGAGTATGATATATCAATTGCACAAACATAATAAATAAATAAATTAATGTGTATATATAGATATATATATTTGGTCCATGATTTTCTTGCTTTTACTGTGCTTCAACACAACTGAAGAATGGATTAAAATGCTTTTATTTAAAATAGGAGAAAGCTGCATTGAAGCTGATTTATGAATGTACATATGATGTATGAATATGCATGTTGTATATGAATGAATTTCATGTAGACCTCTGTCTGCCTAAAAAAACTATGCTTCATTTGGCTTAAATAATTTTTTTTTGGTGTCAGAAACCAAGATTTTTTTCTGTGGGTATGGGTATATTAGATCTATAACGTAAACAAAAAACAAGTTTGATTCTTCACTGAGGGCCATGTGCAATTATAATTCCTGGTCTTTAAAGAGAACCTGGGTGTTACAATGCATATTTTCATAAAGGAAGTTCTTCTGTGAGACAAAGTTTGGACGGATTAGGAAGTCACTGCCTGGTAGTAGGCTGCAGTTCCTCCCTTTGCACCAGTGCAAAAAGAGCTGCTGCTTTGAGCAGGAGTCCTATTGAAATAATGACCTCGGTGGAGATCTGCATCATCTCCATGATGTATTTTCTTTATCATTGTGCTTTATCAATGAGATGCACAATCACTATCCCAGGTTTGACATGAGGAAATGAAGGCACAGCACTGAAGAGATGAAAGCAGTAGCTGAAGAGAGTTATAAACTCCCTGTTTCCAGGGGGGAGATGGTGGGAGATTGTTGCTTCGGGCTGTGTCTGTGTCAGTGGGAAGTGTGAGCCTGCAGGAGGGGATGCTCAAAGGGAATCAGCTGGTGTGAGGACCAGCTCCCAGCCTGTGTGCTGGCAGGGATGTTTTATTTCAGCCCAGCTGCTGTCTCTGGTCCCAGAAATGCATCAGGTGCCCTCCTGGGGAAGTTTTGTTTCACCATTTTGTTCTGCTCCGAGGCTGTTCTGTGATGTGAAGCAAAGGAATGCTAAAGGGAGAGAAATGAGGTGATGAGACAAGCATCTTCTGGGACTGGTTTGGGTACAGCTGGTTCTCAGCAGAGCAGGGGAAGTTGCAGGAGGAAGAGATCAGAGGAGAAGAAGTTTGAGAGAGGAGAATAAAACTTTCTTGATGTCTTTTCTGGTCTGTCTTCTCTGATTTGTAAATTCATAGAATTTTCATAGCATTGTGGGAAGGGAGTATTTCTGCTAAGTGAATTCAGCTTTCTTTGCACCCTTTCCTGTGCTGTTGTTATTGCAGGACATTCCTCCTCACCAGGAATATTGATTAGCCTGGGAAATCCATAATGAGCATTGTTACAGTGATTTATCTCTGTACATCTTGCATGTTATGGTGATGACTACCTTGCAGTACCAAGCTCTGAGAGAAATACATTCCAGGCTTGCAAAATGTTTCTGCAAAACAATAAAATTGTTTTACCCAAAACTCCTGGGTAGCAATAAAGAGTAAAGTTTAATTAAAAATATAAAAAAAAATCTGCTGATTCAATTTGCATAATATGTATATTAAATCCTCCAGGATTTGCCTACATTGCTGATCTCTTTTAATTGGGCTTAATTGATTACCGAGAGTAATCAAAAAATGTTTGTGGTATGTCTAGACTGACATTTACAGTTGAGTGCTAAACTCATTGCAGTGGCTATTTAATTGATTTGAGTGAAGTGGAGGACTTTTGCTTTCTGGTCTTTGCCTATTTCATCTCATGGTGGCTCAGAGGTACCACAGAGTTGATTCTGAAGCTGTGCAGTAAATCACAGTCAGGGTGGATGACTTTGATGGACTGGGATTAAAAATTGGTGCTGCATGACTTCTCTGATAAAGCCCAAATATTCTCATTTACAGTAGGTACAACAAAACAGATTGTTGTGTGTGCTGCTTTTTTCAGGATTCAATAAAGCAGAGGGATACTCAATAACCTAATGGCAGTTGTGTGTTAGGTTTTGGGCTTTAGGTACTGAACACTGTGTGTTTTTTTAAAACGTGTGCCCAACACTGCATGAAACTGATTTTTATTTAATAAGATTACTTTAGGCTAACGTTCTAGTAGAAAGTTTGTTTTTTTGGTTGTTTTTTTTTTTTTAGTGTGTGGTAGTTGATGGACAGGTTTAATTTGAATGTCATGAGAAGTGCTGATTATTATGATGCTTTTATAAAGAATGTACTCACACATTTCTATTGAATGAAGCTCTATAAAGATTAAATACATGTTACTGGAATGGAGCCACCTCTTGCCTTAGCCTCAATACATGGCAATTTCTTCTTTGCATGCCATTTTTAAATAAGCAGTTCCCCAAAAAGCTAAAAGCAAAAAAAATCAAGTCGACACAAAACATAAATTAATGGCATCTTTGGATAATAATATCTTACAGCACTATCTAGACCTGCAGTTCCATTTTGCTGACAAAGTCTTTCCAATCACCTTTCTTTCATGTACACCTGTCTGTCAGTGTCTAAATGCCAGTATTTAGCAGTCAGTGCAAAAAAGAAGTGATTGTGCTCTAACCAATGACAGAAATGTTGAGGGAATTCAAGTTGCTTGGAGTTGCTGTAAGAAGTGACTTTCAGTGGTGACTTTTCAGTAGTAGCTTTATTATTGAGCCTCCGTATTTTCCCCTGCCCTGATGTGCTGCTTCCAGATAAGGAAGGATAAAATTCCAGATATGAATTTCTCATTCTTTGGTGTTTTGGCCTGTCCATAAAATAAATGTCTAAAAGACATGTGCAAAGTACATGCCAGGTCTTAAAAAAAAAAAAAAAAAGAATTACAGAGAGCATGAAGTTAGGTGTGTAGTGATCTCATCTACCAGAAATCCCAAACTAGGCAAGTTCCTCTGTTTCTGGGAAATATTGTTTCATTGAGGTTATGAGACCATTACAGTTGAAATCAGGAGGATTTCTGACATGTTACTCAAGGTTATGCTTTCACCATGAATGTGCTGTCAAAGCTTTGCTGACTCTAATTACTGGTTGCCTCAAGATGTCCCATGACAGCAGGATCAAAAGGTTCATTATATGTTCTGAGGAAAATCTTTATTCTGTCCATATTATGTCTTCATTTTAATATCATCAAGGAAACACTTCTCTTTCAGAGAAGAAAGGCAATATATATGTTGTTTTTCACTGTACTTAAGGCATTATCAGCTGCTTTTTTTTCCTGAATTGAATATATAATCTTAATTTTTTTTTGTTTTCTGTTTCCAACTGTATTCTTTTGATTTTCATAGATTATTTTGTGTCATAGAAAATAAAACAAACATGTACCTCTATGAAATGGCTGGTTTTAACATGTCTTCTTCAGCACATCCCCTTCTCTTATGAAGTTTGATTTTCACAGTCAGATCCTGTAATACATTGAAAATATAATATATCTGGTTTTCTTCTGTGGTTTTTTTTGTTTGTTTGGTTTTTTTTTGTTTCTTTTTTGTTTTTGTTTTTGTTTTTTTTCCTAATAAGAAATTGCAGTCAATTCAGAACTCACTCGAGTAAACGTCAAATTTTTTAAAATGTTCTTCCTAGTGCATACCTCTGTGTTTGTCTCTGCTGGCAGCATTTTGTTCCTGGCTTTGTGGGCTGTTGCACTTTACAGGAAAACAGAAAGGAGAGTGCTGAAATGCCATGATCTCTTTTTTAATTTCCCTAAATTCTGGTTAGCTGAGTTCCTGCATGCTGGAATAGAAAGTGGTTGGTAAAAAGCTTTTATGTAATTTAATAAAAAAGACAGCAGTGTAGTGCTGGAGTAGAAAAAGCATCTGAGGTTTCTTTTTGCTGGAATGTTTGATTACAGCACTATTGTTCAGTTTTGTCACACTGCAATTACAGGTACGTGAAATACCCTGTGCCTGATAACAGTCCTTTCATACAATTTAAATTCTGTTCTTAAATGGTTTCTGTTTTGCAGTGCTCTGAAATACCTGTTCTGTTCTCAGACTGAAAGGTTCAAAGATGGCCTGTTTGACTTACAGCCTAGCTCCCACTAAATTTAGCTGGTTGCAAGATGAATGGTGACATCTAGTCATAAGGAGCTGAAATTTATTTTTAATGGTACTGATAGATGAATGCTGAGTGGCTGTGGTTGTTAGTTCCATTCCATTAGCAATTTCTATAAATTTTTGAGAGAGTGTTCTGGAAATTGGTGACAAATGTGTTATCAAAAAGTTTCTTCACCAAGGCCAAGTTGTGCCAGATGCCTCCAAAATAGTCTTGTAGGGGTTTTTTTGTTTGTGTGTTTTGTCTTTTGGTGTTAAAATATGCCAGTATGGGATGACACAGTTGTAAAAGGAAGGTGAAAAGGAAGGTGTCTGAGAGGTTGATGTGGAATGTATTGAGATTAACTGCTTTAGCTTTGTTCTTTTTGCTGAATTGAAAGATTCTTCCCAGCCCTGATCTGGAGTGCCCTGAGCTGCCTGGTGAAAATGTTGTTCCTTGGATTTCATTTCAGATGGTGTCTCAGGATATAAAAACCTCACAGAGTAAAAATATGTTTTTAGACTCCTAAATCCTTTGATGTTTCTCTGGTTCATAATTACAAATTTTAAGCTTTTAGCTTTTCCAATTTGATGCTAGGAGAGGTGAGCATTGCAGATCTGAGTTGGTGTGCTCCAGAGGGAGGCTTTGTGCCTGATTTGTATAGAATATAACTACAGCTGAGGCTCTGGCTGTGTTCTATGTTCTATGACTGTGAGAGAGAAGGGAAAGACAAAAATCTGCTTTCTGCTGTTCAGCAGAGCACTTAAAACATTAATGTACCAGAATCCCAAGACTAAACAGAGAGAAAATTGCAATACCAAAGAATAATATCTAATAGCCTGTGGCAGATCTTCACAGCTGCAGGGTTTCTAATGGCAAAAAGGAAAAAAAAGCTGTGCACCCTAATAGTCCTGGACTATTTTTCCTGGGGCATCTGTGTATTTGCCAGTGAGGAGAGTTGTGCACATTTTTTGTATCTAGTTTGATATTTTTATTGTAATCCTTTTTTCCCCCCGATTCTTTTAATAGGTGTGTGTAAGGCCATATAAGCAACAGCACAATCTTTAAAGCCATTAGGGTAGAAAATATTCTAATGATTGAAACACCTCTAAAACTTAGCTTAGGGAATATGCTCCTCAGTGTCTGCTGTACTGTTTGAGACCTGAAGAATCTGAAATAGTCAAATGTTAACTGACTGTACATTGTGTGTACAGAAATTTTATTACTTCAGTTCATCTGAATTTTTCTTTAAGGCTGTTTCTTAATTGCTGGAAGAAGAAGTGAATGTAACATGTGAGATCTGCTGGGGAAAAAAGTGATGGTCCTGGTTCACCATCAATTCAGGATTTACTATGAGTTTGGTATTAAAATATTTATTTGGCTCTAAATTAAAGATTTTTATTACATTCAGTTGTAAGCCCTTAGTTATGGCATATAACTCAACTGTCAGAAGCTTTCTTGAAGCTTTCTTAGGATTTAAAAGGATTTATTAACTTTGTATTAATCGAACAATTTAACTAATTAGATTTGATTCAAATACAGTAGTGAAGTCTGCTTTCTGGATTGACCTTGATTTGATTGCTATGCTGCTTTATTCCTCATTTAATGTACAGTTATTTGTATTAATACTTGGGGTTTGTTTTGTTTTGTTTTTTTCTCCACTCCCTCTACTGATTTAAAAAAAAAAAAAGATAATATCAGGTTACATTTCTTTCAATAAAGTGGAATTTCAGATGACTTGGCTAAAACCCTGAACCAGTTTTGTTTCATTGGACATATGCTTTCTCATATTTGGTGACAAACCCTGGGACAAACTCAGCAGCAATCTTGGACACGGTTCCACTGAGTGGCAGATATGTCCCAGCTTATAAGAAGTAAAGGATTTACTTCACCTACTTCATTTTACTCCACCTTGTGTAATTTTAATGCAGGCATTAAAAATTTTGCCATTGATTCCATTGTAGTAGAAGCTTCATCCCCTCATAACTTAATCAATTTCTATTTATGTATTTATTCACTCATAATTTTAGGTTATTTTTCATTGATATCTGAATTCCAAATAATCTTCAGTCATCCTTGGGACTCTTGCTGCACTGTGTCTGTGTTTATTCCACGAAGGCAGGATTTTATTCAAGAAATGTGAATGTGATAGAATCCTGCTCATAAAGCAGGAATAGAATCTAATAGCCAAGAATCCTATTTCTTATACTGTTAGTTTTCCTGAGGTTTTTTTAGTATCTACTATAATGCTGAAAATAGATTAAGAATATTCAGGTTCAGAAGACAAGTTTTATGACCAACTCTGTTCATAGATTTGGAAGAATCTGGCGAAAGAAATCATTTGCTGAAGAGTTTTCAGCATTGAGTATTCTTCAGCATAAAGGTTCTTCCCTGTGCCCCACAGAGGAAGGTTTAAGGAGTGTGAGCCTGGCTGAAGGGACTTTATGTCCCTGTGACTTCCTTTGTGTTGCAAGTGCAGTGGCTCTCAGGAGAAGTGATGCACTGCCCTTGCCAGGATGGTCCAGAATAAATAACCACTGCACTGAGGAAAGAACATTTTTCAGTCGAATATCTGAGTGGATAATGCTGAGATCTCATCAAAGTCTCTTCTTTCAGACACAATGTTTGGTTATTACTGCTAATGACAGTCAGTTATAAATACTGGCTGTTCAGTGAATATTGCCAGCTCTGTCCCATGCTGGGGGGAGGAGGGTGGATTTTTGGTGCGCTGAGAGTTTTGTGACTGTTGGTTTGAAGGTCACAGGTCCGAACAGAAGTGAGAAAAGACACTCAGGGCACGTGGGTGGAGAGCATTTCAGAAGGCTGAAATGTTTTCCTCTCAGATTCTTCATCAGCTTATTAGTAACTATTTTCTGAGTCAAGCAAGCATTTATGATTCAGTAGCATTTTATCCTACTGTATTTTACTGTGTGGCTTCATGGCAAGCAAGGCAGCTGAACATCAGACTTCTGTATAATCAAAGCAGAAAGAAACATCTGAAGGGCAATAATGTTTTCTTCCCTACTAGTTTGTCTTTATTTTTATCTCCATCTATAATGAAGCTATCTGTATAATAAAATATACTCTTTTTTGGTATAGAAATTGTTTCTTTGATGCATCTACACTATTGTGTCTACAGCTATAGGATCCTGACTTCAACACAATTAAAATTCATGAAGAAAGCATAATGGACCTTCTTTTGAATGGTTGGAATACTTTAAGGTACTAGTCAATGAAATGCTAATACAAGTTTAATTCAAAAACTTGAAAATATGCATCTTGAGATAGAAAGAGGTCCTTCAATGGTAGTACACTGGTTTATGCAAAAAAAAATATTTTTTTATGTTCAGCACTCAATATCTAAAGCATTATCTGTATCTAAGAGTCAGCTACTATAAGGACTATTCAAAAATTGAATGATATGGCACCTACTTTAAAATGGGTGGGACTGCACACATTGTAATGGTTGAAGAAGAGCTTATTAAAATAATTTTATAAAGAGAAATATTTGTATTTACATGTTGTAAAGTAGTACTTCTGTGGGTGCTTGCGTTTTATAATTGGTTTTATTATCTTTTCTTAGCAGAGAAAATATTCTTTGCAATTGCTCACCGGTAGCTGAATAAAATAATTAATTCAAAATTTTTTTTGTAATTAAAGATGATAATCTTTTCTTACCTTATTATTCATGTCATATAATATGCTGACCAATAATTTGGTGTTTTGGGCAATTGGAAGAATATTTGCCCTCGTAATTATTTTAATATATTTTCTGGGGAAGAAATAGAAAAAAATAGGATCATATGTCTGTGATTTCCCTGGTTACTCTTCATACTTGAGACAGAAAGAAACTTCCAGTCTGGCAGCAGGCAGTGTGGTATTTTTCAGTATTAGAGCCAACTGAAGGAGTTCACCTCCATGTTTGCTACCAGAACCTTTGTGGCTGCACATCCAGGTAGTTTAACAAGCAGCATTTTGCTTTACTTTATTATTTTACTTTATTTATTTTATTTTATTTTTCTTATTTTACTTTATTTTTCTTACCCAGTCTTCGGTAGTACAAGAGATTAAAACTAATTTAAAAAACCCTCAAAATACAACCCCTTGAGAAGTAAAGAAAAATAAATTGAAAGCCATGCTTGGAGTCCATCACCAAGAAGAAATAGCCCACACAAAACATATGTCAGAACATTTTCTCTTCCTGTACTTTGGAAGTTACAATGCAAGGCTGTGAGGAGAGGGAACAGCTCATGAACAGCTGAGTGAATGAGTTCTGTATTGCAGTAGTGAATTTACATCATTGAGTGAAATTCTGTGATAAACCCACATTATTAAATATTATGCTGCATAAATGCAATGAAAAACTGTTCGTGTGATTAGCATTTTCTTACTGCATACTGAGCACTACTTTATTGAAAAATTCCCACTATTATAGAACAATTTTTCATTTCATAAGAATACATCCATCAGAAGAAAAATGCTGTAAAGGTTAGATATAACTAAATGGCTCAAAATTTAGGAGCTCATTGTGTGCAGAAGAAAGGACAGTGGGTGATAAAGAACAGGAAAGAACAAAGTGGTTTGTACATACAAAGGCCTAAACAAAGAGCACTGATGAGAATGTGAAATGTGGCTTAAAAGTCATCACACTTGCATTTCTCCTCCTAGCCATTTTAAATTTGATGAGTTAAGAAAATTTGTTGAAAAGATTTCATGAATAAAATTCTTCCCTTTATTTTTTCTCAGTTAATTTTGCGGAGTTGTGAGTATTAAAATACTTTATATGAGAATTTTTTAATGCTTTTAGGTGCATCATCAGGCTGTTAATGCTGTGTTACATCAGCAGTTAATGCCACAGGGAAAGCAAGGGCTAAAAGGTTTCTGTGACCCAAAAAACCCAATAACCAAGGGCCATTGTTGGAACTGATGACTGAATGTGCCAGTCAGCTGCTGATCATTTAATTTCAGGGCAGTTCTTCCTGCACTTTAGCAAAAATACGCACCTGAGCTTCTTGGGATGTGAGAAGCAGAATGAGTCTTTTAGAAATTCAGGAGTCAAACAGAAAGTAAGAAAAATACTGGAATCAAATGCCAATGTAATTACTGTTGAGGTGAGGTTTTTTGGGTTTTTTGACAGCTCTAGGACAGTGGTTGTAGTTGTACACTGAGGGGGGGGGGTTGAGTGGGGTGGGATGGACATTTATTCTCAGGTTTTTGGAATAATCTCATGTAGCAAGGAATTTGGAATAGCTGGAATCTGTCTGCTTGTCTGTTTTAATTTTTAAATGTCATTATTTTTTATAAGCTGCAATAAATCATTGCGTGCATGGCAAGCTGCTTACTAAAAAATCCTTATAAAAAATAGATGCTGTGAATTTATAGTGGTCACGCAACAAATGCTCACACTTTTCACTTACTTGAACTCATTTGATAAAAATAATTTGCTTACTAACTCAAAGGCCTCAGAGGGCAAGTTGCAGTGGCAGTGATGATTTTTGGACTCTTACAATCACCTTAAATTGTAAAAATATTGTTCCTTGCTATTTGGGATGGTCATGAGTGTTGTGATCAGTCCCATCATACAGATGTTCTGCTGTCACATCAGTGCAATCAAAGGACAGGATGAAGAGGCCAGCTTTTGGATGTAATTACTTTTGTGTTTTTCTGTAAACTCCCTTGTCATATTATTGAATTGCCTTAGTGGTATGATCATATTTACCTATGCAGGAATGAAAAGGCTTTTTCCCCATTTTAATAGCTGAAGAAATGAGTCAGAATAGGGGAGTGATAAGGCTGCCAACAAGTGAGACCTCTACATTAGTGTAAGAAACAGAACCCCACAGTATTTTATATCCCAGACTCATATGTTTGCCCCAGGGGTAATGAACCCCTTGGATTGACTCACTCTCCTAAGCCATGAAAAGAGAAAATGTGGTACGTGACTTAATATACCCTGCTCTCCCTCCTGCCTCTGCTAAGGGACAAATACACCAGGAATGCCAGAAAGACCTCATTGCTTTTCTGTCCCATGTCCCTGCAGGAAAAATCCCCAGCCAGCCAGGATAACATTCCTGGTTTGCACACACACAGAGCATGGCTGCCAGTTTTTCTCTCTGATCTTGTCTCAGTGGCAGCAATGATAAGGCAGCAGAGGAGTGAGAATTGAGAAATACAACTTCATTCTTTATGGGGATTTGTTGCAAAGCTGCCTCTGAAAAAGCCTCGTGTGCATACAGAACTGTGTGGTGCTGGAGTTAGCACAGAGAACTTTGTCACTGATTTCAAAAGCTCAAACAAGCAAAGAGGAGGAAGAAGTTAATCAAAGATAAGTTCCCAGAACTATTAGCTTTGGCTCTGACCACAGAGGTCATTGCACTGTCAGTTTTCTTTCTTCATCATCTCTCAGTCGGGTCTGTACTCACCTTTACAAGAGGAGTGAGTTGTGTAAAACACAGTGTAAGATAAGTCTGAAATATCAAAGCCTTTCTATTTAATGTCAGCCTCTGTTTTTCCTTCAGGTGACAAGGCTAAAGGGGAGTCTCAAAACTCCAGTGACTTACTTTCCTTTCTTTCCTGTTAATTAAAAGGCCACTATTTAATAACTAGGTGTCTGATCCACATAACAAAGCTTATTAATAATCATTTTGTGAACAGGACTCTGTAATATTTTTCTAAGTATCAGAAATTAATTTGATATTAATTATGTGGTTCCAAGGTTATTGTAAAATCTTTTGCTTGTGTATAATTAGTATTTCTTTTTGCCACTAGGGACAGTAAATGAGATAGAGCAAAGGAAGACTTCTACATCTTGATTTGTATTCACTCCTACCAACTCTAGCCCTGTCTGACTGACTTTAGTGGAGTTATTCTTGATGAATAATAGTGAATATTATATTTGCAAAACACCTGTGAACAAATATGTGGCCATTCTAATCCAGCACTTTGCAAACATCTGGACCAAGGGCTCAGGCTTGCAAACTCTTAAGCACAGAAGCATAACTTTTCATGTGAATCACCATATTGATATTTGTGAGCCAATTTAGATGAAAGATTACAGCCTTTACATAACACTCAAGATCATAATACAAGTGCAGGTGGAAAGGACCATTTTGTTATACCAGGAATCTCCAGATATTTCCACAATGAAGATCACAGGTGGGGCTCTGTGACCTAAATCAGCCTCACTCTGGAATAGTCTTGGGCTTCTCAGTGATGTGGGTCTGTGGGGGTTTTCTCAGATCTCCAGCACTCCTCCTGCCTACAGATAAATCCTGCTGGGCTGCAGCTCTCCTTAATATACACACAGCTCTCATTTGGTTTCTGCAGAACAGCAATTAGCTAGTAAGAGAGATTTGCTTTTTTTTTTTTTCCATTTAGAGCAACATTTTATAAGACTTCGTGACATGTTCAGGCTTAGCTTGAAAGCTCCTACACCAGGGAAATTGTAATATTTTAGACTGAGTTTTCTGAACTGATTTAGTGTTACAGTGTGCAGAGGATTACACCTTAATTTTGAGTGACCATTACATGAATGGTCATTGCAAAGAATTTAATTCAGTGAATCGAATTCAGTGGTATTTCTGCACAAAGAGAGATTCTTACAACCAAATCCAGTCTGAGATTCTTGGGGAGCAAATTTCCCGGAGGTTTACACTGAATTCATTTAATACAATACTGGTTGCTTTGGATCAGGGCTCTCACCAGGATTAACTGCAGGTCACATGTAAAAAGCAAGTAAAGAAAATGAGAAATAGAGATGTCCAAAAGGGTGAGAGTTTTTTATATCTTTTTGTCAACTCCTGGGTTCTGGGGATTTAACTCAAAGACCTCTCATTCTTCCTTGCTATCTTTTCTGTTTGTTTGGTGATCCTAAGAAGATTTTTATTCATTCCTTGCCTTTGTAGAAATTGTGAAGACCTTGGGCCACATGGTGATGGTCCATTTGATGTTTTCTTGGCACACAAACATGGTTTCTGCAGCTCACCAGCTCTTTTATTAATAGTGCACTTGACTCAGCTTTCGTCACTTCAAGAGTTCTGCACTGACCTAACGTTTAAAATCTACATTTAAAGTAAAACTTTCCTGTAAGTCACTGTAACACATCTGTCCTTGTATATTCTGGAGGGGGAGATGCATAGCAAAGGTTGTCCAGGGAATTATTAGAAACAGCTGACTGCTCTGTGTTTATCATTGTCATCTAATATTTGCAAAAAGTGTGGGATTAAAAACAATATAGCAAATAAATTCCTCTGCTTTGTTGCCTAAAAAGCTGCACAAACCCAAATTACATTTGTTATTTGATGAAAGACTGTTACCAGCCATAGTGGTTCCGTTTATCTTCAAAAACAGTATTTTGATCCTTGTTTGCTGAAATTGTATTAAAGACCTAAACGCAGTATCTTTTTCTTCCGTGGATAGATGTTGGTCAGTGACATGTCAGTCTGGAGCACAGTGAATATTAGGCTGATGGAATTGTAAAAATGTTTGTTATATGATATTGGCTTTTCACAATTTTATTGTAGTATGTTTGTTTTGCCAATAAATCTATTCTAGTGTAGAGTATATCAACCAGCTTCTACTACAGAGTCAATATCAGGTGCTAAAATCCCAAACTCCTACAATACTTAATGCTTTGGTGGTTTTTGTTTTGGTTGTGGGGATCTGTTTTGTTTTGTTGTTTGGGTTTTTTTTGCTTTGAAAGGTTCACTGGCTTGGTACTGAAGATTTGATAGAGTTGGAGGAACAAAATAGGAAGACAGGTGTGCACTTACTGCATTGAAATTTAAATTAGTTATGAATTCTCAGGAATGAAATCAGCTCTTTCTGTCAGGAGTGTCTTGTGGAATTTCCCAGAGAAATGCAGCTGCAATTGCCTGTGGTGAAGTGAGTGTTTGTTTTTTGAAAGAACTGAAATCTTGACGCAGTCAGAAGGTTGCCTATAATGTATATTTAATTGCGATCGTGGAGGCCAATTTTCTTTTATGTATTTGGAAGCATATTTTATAGTTAATTTGTTTTTCAGTGTACAAAACTCCAAGCATTGCCTTCCCAGTCCCCACATAAAATCCTTGTTGAGGTGGTGCACAGGGAGCTCCTTAGAGCTCGGGAGGAAATCAGGCTGCCTCGTCTGTTGGCTGAGGTTTGGAGTGGTCAATATTTCACCTTCTGTGGAAGCCTCTACCAGCACAGTTTCTTCCCTTTCTTTCTGTCAAGGGTTTCTAATTCTGGGCAGCCATTCAGCCACACATAATTATTTTTTCATTTCAGAGAGCTTTTCCAACCGTCCTCTCTCGTTTTGTTTCACCCATTTCTGTGACCTGTACTTGAGATGGAGGATTTTGGCTGTAGTTCTCAGACTTCAGTGCTGAGAGACTAAAACACAGGCTTTGATTAACTTTAAAGCTTTGTTGTCTCTAAGACATGTTTTTAAACACTTAAATTCCAGCTAATCTGTGGATGCTTATCTGTTCTGTAGTAGGAAATGTAGATGTAAATGGGACACTTGAGCCATGACTATTTTCAGTAATATATTGTCATTTAGAACTGAGCAAATTATTTCACCTCTCACATTAACCAGAATAGCAGTAGAGTGCATTTTAAATGGATTAAGAATTGGCTGATTGACAGACCTGAAAATGTACCTGTCAGTGGGAAGTCAAAATTCATGAGATTGGTTTGAAAGGGGCTCCCCATGGGGGAGCTGTGGGTCCCACACTCCCCAGTTTGTTCAGTAGTGAGCTCAGAGAATCTCTGCTGCTAAAATTCCCTGTAAACAATGCTGAGACCCTCATGACAGTAAAAATAATCTGTATACCTATGTCATATGGAGAAACAATATATGTACTCCAAGAGTATTTTGTATTTCTTTTAAACCTAATACCTGTAGTCCTAGGAAAGGAATGATTGTGCTGCAGTCATACTGCTGTGTTGTATTTTAGAAATCAGGGACTCTGAGAAAAGTTTACCTGTAATGATGAGCAAGTACATGTGAGTTTCTAGTGTGATGTTCTGGCAAAAATAAAACAGCTCAGGGAAGTGGAACCAGCCCACAGCTCCTGCAGCTGTTGAGCAGGAGTAGAAGCAGAGAGGTGACTTCTAGCTCAGGATGTGGAATTGGCAGGTTCAACACAGGAATAGTGTTTCCAGTTGAGAAATCCCCAGCTTTGGAAGCATTTTTGAGGGGAGATAGGGTTTTAAGGAGAAGATTGATTTAAAAGAAAGTTTATTTTCTGTATCCTAACTGAATATTATTCAGTTACTAGATAGAAAGATTTTCTGCCAAACTGACTGTGAACAAAAGCATCTTATACTCAGTTTGGAAGGATCCCTGTCCATTTTCTGGCTGTTTTCAAATGCCTGGATTGAGAAACACAGAGGACTTCAGCTGTGGGGCAGATAATGTATTGATTTAGACTGGGTCTTAAATGCAGGTAGACATACTGCTTATCTCTGCTCCTGAAATTAGTGTAAAGAAGCTATAGGACCTGGAAGAAGGTGACATTAAAAAGTAAATTCATTTGCCTTTTTGGATGCCCCATGTTTAGGAAATAATTGGGGGCTTTCAGGATCACAGTTTTCGCTGCAGGTCCTAAGGAATTGAACACATTTATTTGGAAGACTGAAGGCTCAGTTCTTCATTCTCATGACCTAAAAGAAGTTGATTATACTCTTCTGAAAATTCATCCATATCCATTACCAAGTGGAGGCTTTTTTTATTGCATTATTGTGTCACATTTTGACAACTAAATAATTTGGAACATTATTCTCCCAGAGAAGGAGAGAAGAAAATGTGTCAGAAGGATTGGCATCTCTCTATCTGCTAAGTTCAGAGCACATGAAAGTGATAGATGACTTTTGAACAAGTTACTGGAAGTGGCAGCTTCGTTCAGTGCTGCCAATAGCTCAGTGTGGTGAAAGGCCAGGGTGCAGGAGCATAGCCTAGCCAAGTGACCTGCCATTGACTTTGTGTTCCTTAAAAAAAAAAACCCACAAAAAAACCCCCAAAACCAAGCACTTGTGCATTATGTTGTTGTTATTGTTATAACTCACGTGCTGATTATATCTTCAAATTCATTAAAGAAGTCATGGGTTAATCAGGATGTTACAGTGTCAAGGTGCACGTTGTGGTTGTCAGAATCCATCCCCTTCAGTTCTCATGTTTACTGTGCCCACACTTGGGCAAGGCTCATGCAGGGAAGGTCTCTTTGAAGACTCTGCCTGAATGAATGAAAGAGAACGAGAAGAAACTTGTGCCTTGCCTTTATCAGGTTCTTTATATCTGTGAACCTTTTTCCTAAGACAAGGAACAATTGAATTGTTTTTTGTTCCTCTAAGATTTGGCTACTCTTGGAAGTGCTCACAGAAAACTGCTACTTGTTTTTTGCTACTGAAAGGTCTGGGTTGTTGAATAGCTGTCAGACCTGCTTTTATCCTATTACATCTTCTCAGGGAGTTGAAAGTGCAGTTTGACATCTAGGGGGAAAAATCTAAAACCTCACTTTCAAATGTTTCTTTCTATCTTTCATGTTCCCAATATGACTGTTTTTTCTCTTTTTTTTCTAAAATCATAGGAGCCATGCAGAATGTTTCTGTTTAGACCCAGCCTGTGTATTTGACTGCTAGAGTATTGCAGTGATAATCAGTCTAAAAGTGCCTGTGGGCAGAGTGAAAGCACAGAAAAAGTGGGATCACATGCCAAGGGACAGACTGGAACTCTTCAAAGACAGACAGACAGACAGACTGTGGCTGCTTGGCTGAAATACCAGGGCATTGCTCCTGCCTCTGCCTGGGGAAGGCACCTTCTCCTCTTGCACATCTGCAGGTGTTGTGTTGCTGCTCCTCGTGGGAGCCTGGGTTTGGTTAGTTAGCCACAAACCTGGAGCACTGTCTGAGAGCTGGGAACTCAGCATGGCTCAGCTGTACTCCATTGAATCTGCAGATTTCTAAAGAAACTAAAAAAAAAAAAAAACAACCAGATACTTCCATATGCAGCACACTCTGCTGCGGTGCTGGCGTGTGAAAATCTTCCTTCAGACTAACCTAGGGCTGGAATTGAAAGGTGATCATGGACATCTTAACAGAGATCGAGAATTCCTACATTTGGTACAATCAGTTACTTTAGCTTGGAATTCTGTTCTAGTCTCTTGTGTATAGAGATTGGGCTGAAATCTGATTTTTGGAAACCTCCCAGCTGCAAACTCCTCCCTCATCTGTGGTGTTGCACACTGAAGTGACAGGGTTATGTAAGTTTGCCTCTTGGAAGGACAGAACGGGTGACAAAGGCAAGAAGTAACTAAACATATGTCTAAGCTAAGACATAAACATGAGAAATTAGCAGCAGTGCTTAGAAAATATTTTGCTCTAAAGAGTGAAATTCACTCTTTAGAGCAAAATAAGGCAGACAACAGAAGTGCTGCTTAAAATATATTTAAAATATGCCTATAAATTCTGCATAACATTTCTGCCAGTGCCCAAGACATAGGTAAACTTTACCTGTATTTCCAAAGAAGTGGCAATTTTTCAACAGGTTCTTTTTTTAAAGTACATCTTGGAGGTTTAATTGGTAGTTTAAACCCACTCAAACGCCAGGATTTGATCTGGCACGGTTACTGTTTGTATCTTTAAAAATAAAACCTCTATAAATAAAAGGCACATCCAGAGCTAATGTAAATTTGCATAGTGTCAATTAAGTTAATGATAGCATTACAGTGAATTATTGCTGATGTAATTTTATTATTTATTTTTATCTTTGTACCTTTACGTTGGCAGAGAGAGAGGGATTTTTTTAAACTATGATAAAAAAAGTTCTTAAATGTCAGCAGAACTAATAACAGCAGATCATCATCTTAGATTATCATAAACTTTTAAATATTGTAAAATCTAGAGGTTTGAACATGACAGTTGCAGAAATGTTTTGAAGCAAAAATGTTGGCTCTTCCTTTTTAAAAAATCCAAACTCAAATCAATAACTATCTAGAGCTCCAACCTGAATCAGTCTCTGTTGATTAGGTGAAATTACCCTGACATTGAAACCAATTGGAATTGCTGAAAACTCTGTTTTGTTCTTCTGTTGGTTGCTGTTAAAAGTCTGTCTCAATGGCTTCTGTCAGAATTGAAGTGTATCACCACTAGTGATGATAAAGTAGATTTCAGTGCTAGTGAGGGACTAAGTGATTGATATTTAGGAGTGAAGCGTGCCCTGATAACTCATGCTTCCCCCCTTTCCAAGTTTGGAATACATCATTTGAGGGAGAACTGAAATAAGAGGCATAAATTTGTGGGAGAGATGCATACAGGGATGAAAGGAATTTGCTGTATTTTTTCTTGAGCCTCTGGAGATGATACAGGAAATTATTTATTATTCATGACAATTTCGCAATCAAAGCTGACGGCAGTAAAATATGTGATTAATAGACTGTTCTTTAGGCAGATCACAATATGAACAAACAGATAATGTGTAGGAGGTATTTCCATCTGCACATATGTATTAAATGGTATGGAAAATTACATTTTTCTTTGTCTCTGCTTCAACTATATATATCGAATAATAAAACTTAGCCCTCCTTGAGCTCCCACCTCAAGCTTCCCTATTTCTATGCGTGCGCTTGATCACTGCAATACTAATATCATTGCTTGATAGTGTGCTTGGTGGAATTGATCTCAGCCCACTTATTCCCATTGATCAGAGTGAATAGGATTTCAGCTGTGCTCGGAATAGTTGTATTCCCTCCCAGTTTGTGATGGCGTGCCCGTGTGAGTGACATAATAGCTGCTTTATCCGAGCGCGCTCTCGTTCAGCAGGCGTTATCATGGGTGGATCATAATGCCTTTGCATCTTAGTTTTGTGACATAAAGCTGGTAGGGAGAAACATAACAAGAGTAGTCATTGTGAGCTACTGCTGTGCTCTTCTGGAGACAAATAGAAAGAAGCCCCACGGTTCCTCACTCATCTGTGCCGCGCCACCGGCGTAAATCACCGCGGTGATTGGGATAATCGCCGGGAGCCACGATGGCCCCCGTTATGAGACCCTGAGATTTCAGGTCTCCCACTGTGTCTTGGAAGGTAAAGATAATTCTGCAGAGAGGTCAGGACAGGTATTCTTCTCTGCTTGTTCTGGTAGCTGAAGCTGTGCAGGATAATTGTTCTTAAGAATCCCCGCGTAAAGCGATGTTGCCTTTTTAACGTCCCAAAATTGTCTGTTTCAATAGGGGTGAGCTTGTAACATTTACAACCCTGTGACAGCTGTAGTGTGCTGTAGGATACAACAGCAATATCTTATCGTATATAGGAAGATCTTTTTCAGTATGATAGCAAAAGCCTGCTAAATAATAATCTTTGTAACATAATTACCTTCCCCGTAGCAAGTCAGAAAGGGGCAAATATAAGGCCAGTTTTTGAGACAAAGAGCATTACTGCTTGCAGACTTTATCCTTGCAAAGTGTAAGAGCTAAGTCTGTATGAGGAGAGCATTCTTAACTCATATGTCCTTTCAACTCTATCTGTGCCTTTCCACATTATCATGGGACTGTCCTTGGAAATACTGAGCATTCAGTTCTCACTGTCTGCCTGCTCTCAGAAATACTCCATCATTTGTGGTGATTCTGTATCTGATGTGCAGATACCAACTTTACTTTTCCATGTTCATGGCCATTTTAATGTATCACAGCTGAAGCTATGCCTGAAACCTTGGTCATTATTCATTCTTTATTCATTCTCAAACCCAGGTGATGATCACTCCTGGAAGTGGAATTAAGTGATGTACTTCCAGACAGCACAGCCTGAAAATCCAGGAAAAGAGCAGAGCATACTGTGCAGCCAGCATTTTTGAGAATGTGTTATTGCTAGAAACAAAAGTAACATGAATTATTTACCTAGAAATATTAAACTGGCTTGAGATCACTGCTGGAAATAGAGGGAGTTCTAGGCCTGGTGAATCATTCATGAAGCTTTATTTAACAGACTTCTTTTTGTCTTTGCAGATCACTGAATCGTATTTTATAACTTTCAGGATGTTTCTGTGGGTTTCATTCTACTTAAAATAGGTAGGGTTTATTTAATGCTTTGTAAGGAAGCACAGATCAGAAAAGTTACATTTTTATGTTTGCTTTTTTCACACATGGGTGGGATGGCCTTTAGCTGCTCCTGAGGTTTGCTCAGCAGTTTTCACAACCTAAAGTTCTCTAATGTTTACATATTTTTCAGGAGATTGTATTAAAAATACTGCCTAATATAACCAGAAATGTTTTCCTACATGTGAATATTTGCACTCTTAACATTTGGAGATGCACCAGTTAATACTGATTTGTTAATATTCAAAAGTGGGCTTCTCATGCTATTCTTGGGACTTAATATCTTTAACTGTTTCAAAGTCTGAAAGTAAGATTGCTGTAGGAATAAAAGGAAGAAAAACCAATGAGTTACTTTGGAACCCCAATGCAAAAACTTGGTGCTTGATGTCACGGTGAGCAGTGGGGCTTTTCCTCATAAATCCTCTTCCAAAGGAAATGAGGTAAAACGAGAGAGAAAAGAAAAGGAATCCTAGCTGGATTTAAGGAAAAGAAGATAAATGCCAGGAATATCAAAACCTCTCAAATCAGAGAAGAGGTTCTCCTCTTCCCCCTGATGAAAGAAGAGTTCTGACTGCCACTTGGAACGAGAGGGAGAGGAACTCTAGATCACAAGGACATCCCAAGTCTTGCTCATGGACATGGTGTGTGTGACACAGAAGCACACTCAAAAAACACTTGAATGGTACTTACAGGCAGTCTAATTCCAGAGCAGCCTCATCCTGTGAAAAATACACAGCCCAGCAGGTATAATTATACAATGTCTCTTTACATTTCTTATAAAATCTCTGGTGGTAAGAGAGATTTCTCAGGCATTCTGCTCTTTTCAAATATACATTTAATAAAAAGCATGCAATAACCAAGTTCTCTTGGTGGCAGTCAGATGATTTACCTGTTCTTATCACAGGTCAGATAATTTTCGTATTCAATCTGACTTCTTGCTGCTGGAAATTACACATTTGTAAAAAAGCAAAAATTGACTAATGAATGAAATGGATTCTTTTGCTGGGTAGGCTTTCTCTACTTTCTGCCTAAGATTTCTCTACCCCATATCAAGATGAATCAATCAATTTGATTTACCTATAGAGGAAGAGGAGAGTGAAAGTGACCTGCAGACTTTTACATCCCCAGGGAGAGAATGGAAAAAAATCTAAATAATTAATTTCTACTGATAGTTTTATTTGTTTCTACTCCACTGTGGACCTGCAACAGTAGTGGGAAAAGAGTGGCTCTTACTTCTCTGCTGCTTGCCCAGCTGGGGGCTTGTGGGGGTACATACCATTGTAGCAAGAGGCTTTTAATCATCCAAATTAGAAAGGGAATATATTCACCTATATCACTCCCTCTAAAAGAAGTTTGTTAGTATCAAATGTATATACAATACTATAAGTACTTATGGTGCCTGTGGAAATACACTGATTTTATCCTAAAGTTAATATTAGATTTCATCATAGGATTAGTTTTAGGATATCTCCAAATAAAAATATAAATTGTATTTCTGCATTCACTGTATGCATGGAGTTGCCACCTCTATGAGTTACTTTTTCATCTTCAATATGGATATTTTGCTATAGCAGCTGAACTTGAGAAAGAGAGAGGGAAGTATGTGCCTTTATGTAAAAATGCTAATTGTGGGTAAGCTCAAATACCAAGATGCTTAAGGATTTTTGGTCAAATGGGGAAACTTTGTTTGAGGTAAATGAGGCTTTAAGGTCTTTTAGACAAATGTAAAGGTCTGAATCACAAAGTGTTGTAGGAGCAATTCATGGAATGGGAAAGAAAACAGTTGTTTTCTATCTTGTGTTTCTGACATTTTTTAGAGATGTGGGAAACCTCTTTTCAGTCTTTTCAGTTCAGTCAGTCTGAAAAGTTAGGATCAGCCCACACAAAGATTAAGACAGGGCCAGGTTATCTCTAAGGTCAGTCAGATCCTGCTTCCTACAACTTGGCTTAAAGCTGTTGTGATTGCCAGTGAGGTTATTGGAACCTGATTTTGTGCTTACTTGGGTGACAGTGCCATCTGTTATGTCAAAAGACATAGTGGTAAAACCTTTCTAGCTGAAGCTCACAGCTTGAGCTCTATTTTCAAAAGCTGATCTCGGTGATTTTATTTTCCTCTTCCCTTTCTCCAAAATACTTAGCTCTCCTAATGATCAAACTCTTAGTGTGGGTCACCCACTTCAAGCAGCCTCTAGCTTCTGCCACTGAGATAATTTCCCTTTTAGAACTAAAAAGTAATCCTTTGGAGGAATTAATGAAAACTTCTAATTGTAGATCTGTGAAATTTATTCTATACCTCTTATTTTGCCCAGCTTTTTTCAGCATTGTCTCTGCAACCTTTCTGCAATATCAGTTAATACTGATAGAAGTTGAAGGTGTAGGAATATTCTGTCATTACAACATGTCTAGGGAAGTCAGGTGTTTCCTCTCCCTGTTAAAAAAATAATTAAAAATAGGTCATCATTAAAATAAAAAACAGGATTTTAATGTACTTTAGAGTGGCTCTGCCTCTGTTATGCTCAGTGCTAAGATCACTGTTTTTCAAATCTGTGGAAGAAGTGCTAATATTATATCTGTTATATATGCTATAAAATGTACTTTTTCCCATTAAAAGAAATATCACAGGCTGGCATGTGACTGATAGGCAATATCAGAATGCAATCTGCAGAGAATAAAACTCAATTCTCTGTATCACTGGAAGGATTCAGACATTTCAGAATTCTGAAGCTCAATTTTAAGCTGTAAGCACTCATTTTCTCTCTTGGACTGCCACTGTTCCCTGCAGGTGTTGTTGATGTGGGTGCTTAGTTAAGCTGGATGTAGTATTTCATTTCAAAGCCAGTTTAATCTCAAAGCCCCATGTCTTTTACTTAAATAATTATAGCCTGTGCTACACCTCACATCAATACTGGAGTAATCTGTGCTAAGAAATACTATGCACAGTTATAAATGAGACACCAAGTGATAATGACTTATTAAAACCCTCCAAATGGCCTCATTTAATGGGAACTTTGTGTGGTGGTACCACACACCATATTAAATTGATTAGTATGTAGCTGTAAAAGGCAGAATTACAGTGGAGGTATTACATGTAGCACCATATGAAGTGCTGCACCTAGAATATAATGAGGTTAAAGTCCTTGCAAGATGACAAAAAGCCAGTGGTGGAAGTCACACCACTGATGAGCTGTTGCTTCTGCAGGAAATCCACACTTGGATTTCGTAGCCGGAGTGGCACAGAAGTGACCAGCCCTTCCCTTGCTGTCATTTGGCACTTTGTTTCTGTCAGAGTGGCTGCTCTGTGATTTGAGGGAAGCTCTGCTCCCCGCTGTTTGCTGGTGCTCCAGGCAGAGCTGCTGTCCCTGTGCAGCCCCCCCGTGCAGAGGGGTCCTGACCCAGCCCTGGTTCCGCATCCAGGCTCCGACACCTCCGTCCCCGCCGCGCTCGGTTCCAAATCACTCCTGACCAATGTCTGGGGCAGCCACTCAGGAATCTTCTCCATCTATTGAAAAACAGCAGGATGGGGAAGAGAGGTCTGTCAGCTCATTTTGTCTGCTGTAGATGTGAGTGACTGGGAAATGTTTGTCTGTAAGTGTGAATTTGCTTTTGAAATCCAGTGAGCTGACTTTTACTTCAGCGCCTTTTATTTGCTGTGAATTTCCTGTAACACTCAAACATTACCTGCACAGGTCCTTCATGAATAGCAGTAACTCTTAATGTGACTGAATGGGAAATATAACTGTTACATTTTGTGGGAATATTTTGGGTTTGTATGTTTCTCTGTGTTACAGGAATCACCAGCTGGTGAGCTGAAATAACCTCTTATGTCTTCAATAATGAGAACAGTCTTAGTATTAGTCATTTTCTCTGAGGGAGAAAGATTAATTTAAGGAATTCACTGGTGAGCAACCTGCAAGAATTTTGGCTTGTTGTCTGTATAAGCAAGTAAATACCATTTTAATTTTTTTTTTAATCTAGATCATATATAGTCATTCTGGTTCTGCCACAAGCAATGCCAATTATCTTCTGCAGCATTGTTCCCACATCTTTTCCATCTTTATAAGAGTTAAGAGAGTTTATTATTGCTTCTTGTAGAAGATGCTTCCCACCAAGATGAAGAACATTTGGAAACACATTTTGTGCACTCAGTATCCTTCTCTGTAAGGGCATCTGCTTCTCTTCTTCTTCTATCTCATGGTTGTATAATATGACTGATAACAGCTACTGATTCTTTGCTTGAATGTGGAAGATCAAAAAAAATGGATTTTGGTTTTAGTTATTTGTTTTGAGTTTGGTTCTTGATTTTGGTTGGGGTTTTTGTGTGGGTTTTTTTTTTTTAGTTGGGGTTTTTTTCATTTGATTGTGGCAATTTCCTTCTAGCTTTAAGCCTTAGGGAGAAATTAGAAACTTAAGTTCTTCCTTTACTACTATATCTAGGAAAACCCGATTAAAATTTTTATTTATCGGTTCTTGTGTTGTGTTTAATGAGTTCAGACAGTCTTCTCTAAAGAAAAATTCAATCCACAAATACCTTTGTAGTATAAATAAGGTACTGGGGTATAGACTCATGTACACCTTTATTGCTGATAAACATGTTCTTTTAAGTCACGCTCTGTTTGGCATATTTATATCTTCTTGTTGCTGCCTTTTAGAAGAATTTCTGGCTTTTTGATAGTTTAGTTTTCCAATATGATGTGCAAGAGGTCAGGTTTGGTGCCTTTTTCAGTCCATTTACTCTTCAGTGTCATTTTTCTGGTCTGTGACTGTATGATTTGCTCTAGAACTCTCTTGGTGCATCCTAGGGCTATCGGAAAGGGCACCTCTTACTGCAGAAATGCAGAAGGAAAACTAGAAACTTTTCTATGCATTCTTCTAGATTTGACAACAATTTCTCCCATTAAATATAATGCAGAATCTCTTTTCTAGTTCCCCTTCCCTGGGCAGGAATGACTCCCACAGCTGCCTCTCTGAGCTCAAGTGTTTTACATGCATCACTTCAACCTTTGTTAAAGTATGTTACCAGTGGAAGGATGCAGGGGCATCAATAAACCTATAATAATAACTGAACTAGAAATATTGTCCATTTTATTTGCTGTCCAAATGGAAAATATGGCTGGTTGGAATTCTCCACCAGTCACCACAGTTTTTGCTGCCATCTGATGAAGGCATCAGAGTGCGCTTCTGTCACTGCCAGTGGGGCCATGAGCAATCCCAGAATGAAGGATCATAAACTGGTTCTGTACTCAAGCTGCTCGAAATCTTTTTGAACTCAAAGGATACAAAGCTAGGCAGGATGCTTTTGTAGTTGAAGTTGCTCTGGGTGCAGGCAAAATACTCTGGCTGTGATACAGTGAGAGTGATGTAGAAAGCCCTGGTCGCTGCTGGGGTTTGCTCTCGGGGTTTTGCTTCTGTGACTTACCAGTCAGATGTTGCCTCAATGCATTAAGCTTTAAAATATTTTAACATTTTCTCTAAACTGACTTACTATTCCAATGTTTCATTTGACATTTACAAAAAGCATTCATTAAAGTCTAATTAGGGAAGAAGAAACTGTTTAAAGGGGGGGAAAATCACTAGTTTTGTACTTGCTGATGCATGTTGTCAATTATATTGATTATTTATATATTAGTTTGGCCAGCATCTCTGGTGCACAAGTACATCTAAATGAATTAATGATCTAGATGAAGTGGTTGGTGCTGTGCCAGGGGATCAGGTTCAGATCTGGTCTGAGACATGAGCCCTTCCCAGGCACAGGACTCTCATCCTTCTCCTCTCTCTCTGTGCATCTGCTCAGCCACGTCTCAGCTGCTGCTTGGTCTCTCAGTGCTGGATATCACCCTGTCCTCTTCTCATTTTGCATGAAACTCCAGATTTTAGTAGGCACTGCATTTGTTGATTGCTGCTTAGAAGAGTTTGCTTCACATTTTTGCTATGTGAACTGTATTCTTTTTTTTTTTAATAAGCTGTGTGGGAAATTCTGGAATTGATACTATTCTCTTGGTGTGTGATGAATACTCACATTATATGACATGACTGATTTTAATTGGACATATTGAATATTTAGTGTATGTACTCTTATCAGACAGGTAGTAGAACTTCACAACAGGATGAGTATGCTCTTAAAAAGGATGACTGTTATATTATACAAGTATATAAGGAATCCTGATGTGGTCTACACAATGTAGCTAATATTTACAATTTGTTAAATATTTGTAGGACTTTTTTATTGCATTTATAATTGGTGTGTGAACATTGTCTGATGAAATATGTAAAAATAAATGTATAGAGTTAGATGCCACATCACTTTAGCATTTAACTGTGCTAGGGTGTGCTAGCATTGGACTGTTTATCCCCCCTCAAATGTCTGTTTTACAAGTGAAAAATAAATGCAATAGAATCTCAGATACTAATTAGAAGTAGCACCTAGAAACTGAGAACTTGGAAATGACTCTGTGCTGAAAGATTTCAAAGGCTTTTTTGTCTTAAAAAGCTATCAGGTTAGAAAAAATGGGATGCAGATTGTTTATCACATTATGCTTTATTTCTATTGCCTTGTGATGTTTCAGAAGAAGTGTTTAACTGGCTATAAGACTGCAGAAGCATGAGTGACAGCTTTTTGTCTTTTCATAGCTGAAAATAAAATTATATTTCATAGGTGCTCCTGTAGGTATTGCTTATTTACTGAAAATGAATACATATGTCTTTGCTTTAGAAGTTGTATTCTCCCAATATTTCTCGTAGGGGAAAAGAGAACAGTGATTAAGTCCTGAAGCAAGTGCCAGATCTAAGCTGTGCCAAAGTTTTTCAGTTATGAGTTTCAAACATTTTGAAAGTTACAGTTTTCTCCCGGCTGTTTCCCTTGCTGTATGGAATAACTAACCTGCTCCTAACAAGAGTTACTCTTTTTTTTTGTTTGTTTTCCCTTTCTCTCTCTCTTTTTTTTTTTTTTTCTTTTCGAGTGAGAATTAAAGCACTTCTTTCTCCTCTCTTCTCATCTCCCATAACCAAATATGCCAAGCATGTCCTCATCACTGAGCACAGACTCACAGTGCTGATATTTCAGTCCAGGGAGCTTGGAAGCTTTTCTTCCTCTGCCCTGCTGCTGAGTAAGGAATGTGAAAAGTCTTTCTTGGAGTCATTGGTATCAGGCCAGGAGTTCTTGGCATCTGCTTGAAACCAGACATCTATCCTCAAATGCCGTAGCTATTTTCTTCCCAGGAATTAGTTCCCTTCCTGGGAAGCTCCAATTCTGGAACCTTTTATTGGAGAAAAAAGGTGGAATACCCTATTTCCTGTCCAGGGCTGTGCACTGAAAGCTGATACAATGCTGCTGTTTTTTGTCTAAGATGAAAGTGTTACAGGCACAGTAATGCTGTCACTTCCTCTTGAGATTCATGTTCAGGGAAAATGCCACGTCAGAAAAAGGAATGTTTCTGCTCTAAGCAGATTGAATATGTGTGATTTTCTATGGAGCATAGAAATTTACATGCACATCCTAAATAAATTGTGTAATAGAAATTGTGTAGTTTGTCTTTGGATACATCACTGCATCACACAACCTGTGTTTTTACCCTAACAGTGAATTTTTTCAGTGGCATAAACATTCATGGATTCACACAGTTGAAGTGGACACTCTACAGAACAGAGCAGAATAGACTCCAATTTCTGGCTTCTCCTTAGTGTGCTTCACATTACACTGTAAATTTAAATGGATTACTTTTATTGCTAATTCTCCCCAGGCATTATTATAGTGAAAGGCCTTTAAGTAAGGTGTTAATGGCATCCTAGTAGGATTTGTTTTTTGGTTTGTCAGCTCATAGTATCAAGAGCTGTAGTGGATTCTGCACTGAAGTGTTTAAAGCAAGCCTGCATGCTCTTTATAAAGGAAAACCCAACAGGAAATTACAGGCCTGGTGCCAGAATTGCAGGTCAAAATCCTGTAATCTTGGCTCTGAAAGAATTCAGGATAGAAGTACATAATGAGCTCTTTTGGCCCTGAAATCTCTGAATCTACTGCATAAAATGAGTGCAATCTATTCTGCTTCCATCAGTTCTGATGGTCCAGCCTTTATGTACTTGGAATATATCATTTGGAAGACAGTATCAAATTCAAATACTTCATATGAGTATGTTGGACTGCTAAGTGGCTTCCCTGTAATGACTTAAATTTCAACCTGTAAACGAGAATAAGTTTATCTTTAGAACTACTAAAAGTGATCTACAATTGGGAAATATGGGAGCATTTCTCTCTGTGTTTCAATTAGGGACATGAAGGGCTTATTTTTTTTAATTGCATGAGAAATGAAAATAACAAAATCTCTTTGACAGTTTCACCATCATGAAAAATGAGTGCTAAAGGTGATAAAAATAATTAGTGTAAACAAATTTAAAATCCCTCCTTTTGAAAGATGTTTAATATTCTTCCAAAGCAAAATGTTTAGGTGTGAAAATTTGGATGTTCTGCGAAAGGCAAAGTTACATCAAAACAAATCCTGTTCCTGTTAATGTGTTTGGATCAGCCCTTCTTTCATGCCTTTATATCCTTGGTAATGGAGTAGAGGAGAAAATGCAAGAGTCTTCCTATTCAGGCTTTCCTCATAACATCATGGTTCTTATTCTAGATCCATTTAATAATTGCTATTTATGAGCACCATGTATATATTTTTTAGGTATGGCACTCTATTTTATTCAATCCTTCCAGTTACTTTCATCCTTTTTTATAGTACAAAAATAAAAAAAAAATCCAGACAGGTGCATTAAACTTTGAACAGAATATTTTCTGTGTGTCTAAAGCAGTTATTGAGCAAGTATGGACTTACTAATGAAGTTAGCATTTCAATGAAAAAATGACACTTTTACTTAAAGAAAACCAGAAACTAAAATAATAAAATTAATAATAATGTTAATCTGAAAGGGGAGCCTAATTCAAATGGAAAATAAAAGCTGAACTGCTTGAATTCTCTGATCAGAAGCAGGTAAGAGGTGTAATTCCATGGAATAATTATTAGGATAAATTTGGAAACAAAATTTAAATATTTATTCTTTGAAACTCATGTATGATTAACCCATGGAGAATAGATCTAATGTTTCACTTGCAGATCACACCTGGAGGAGGCCTGTGCTCCTCCATTTGTTGGGAATGCTGTCAAATTGCCACTGAAATGTTCATGCTGGTAAAGAGCAGTTGCTGGCTTGCCAAGAATGCCATTGTTCAACCTCTCCTTGATTTTCTTCTTCTTCTTGTAATACTCCCATTCAGCTACATTTTATTTTAAATTAATTGTAGAGATAAGCTGCACAAAATGTCCCTAACCATTGTGTCACCTTTGTAATTTTGAAAGAAGCAAAGTGAAGCACTTGATGATAATGTTAAGAGAGAGACTTAATTGCTTGTGTCTCTTTCCTTTTGGAACTGAGACTTCATCTTTGAGCCAAATAAAATCTGGTGGCAAGTGCTCCAAAATGCAATCAGAATCCTTTCCAGGCCAGTATGACAGGCTTAATGCTGGTGTGTTCTGACCAGAAGGCTTGTTTGGGTGGGTTTGAGCTTACACCCGAGTTTTCTGTTTGAATCCTGAGGATAAGACACTTTGCTAGGTCCTTTGCTCTCCAGACCTGCATCCTGCTCGTATGGAGCTTGCCCGGAGTGTGCCAGGCAGGGCAGGACCTGCTGAGTCAAGCCAAGCCCTGTCCTGGGATCCTACAGTCCCTGGCACTGCCTGTCCAGTTCCCCACACTGCAGCAGAACAGTGCAATTACATGTACAGACCAAACAACGGCATCCAAAAGGAATGAGTGCCAAAGGAAATCTGCCAGTGTTTTCAAATGCTGGTGCCAAATCTGTGTTTCCATATCTGTGCTGATTAGATACCTACGAACTCACCATTTAATTTTCCAATTACCTGGCATGGTTATTTCCCAAGAACTTCAGTAGTGATGGTAGGTTATGAACTCATGTGAAAACAACACCTAAATTGCTTTCATTTTGTGAGTTAAATTTAGGCAGGATTTAATATTTCTGAGACAAAATTCTTTACGGCACATGTGACTCTTGAACCTGTAATTTCTATTCAAAGTACAGATGACTTCTCAGTAGAAATAATTTAATATAAGTATTTAAGGTTCATGAAAAGACACAAATAAAATAGCAGAACAGTGCCTTGGTGTGATTTACTGGGTACATAATAATTACTGGGTACTGTATTACTGGGTATACTGGGTACATGATAATTCTTCCAAGCTAATGATCTCCAATTAATCAACATGTTGTTCTCATAAGTCAGAATGAGATTTGGAAGAAGCAAGTTAAATAATTGTGAACAGAAAGTTGCCCGAGTCAGTTTGCTGAGATGCCCCCATGGGGACAAAAGGGAGTGAGAAAACTGCAGCCCTATGGCTGCTCCAGAGACTGGCCTTTTACTGGGATATGTACATAGCCATTGAATTTTAGTTTTCTCACTGGTTGGGCTTTTCTAGGGAATGCCAGTCGCATCCGGAGCGCTGCAGAAGTGGGGACAATGGTGAGCCCTCAGGAGTGATTGTTTGGAAGGCTTAGGGAATTCACATTCCTATTGCAAGCTGAAATACTCAGTTTTATTTGAGATTTGCAATTATACAGGAGTAGAGGAGCGTATCAATCTCCCTTCACTGAAATCACTGCCTTCTCCAGAGTGCACCCTGCCAGTTCAGCACTCTGTGTGAAATCCGGCCGGGCCACGCTGCCGGCTCCAGAGCGGAGCTGTCCGTGTTCCATGTGCCTTGGCTCAGCTGAAAGGTCAGCTCCCAAGGCTGCCAGAGAAGTGCTGCTCTGTTGTGGTGCTTTATTATCCCTCTGGGGAAGAGGCTGCAATAGGATGCGAGTGAAACGGAGAATTTGTTCCCTAATTTTCTCCGCAGTCCAGGGACATGTCCGCTGTTTGGACAGCAGCTGTCTGAGTCCATTGCCAAGCTGGCTCAGTAAAGGCCCTTGATGCAATGCAGGAGAGCAAAACTGTTTCCAAGTAATTGGGAAAAGTGAGGAGTTTTGTCAGAATTTTGGAGCTGGCAAAATACCAATGTTTGATGTTTCACCATCACCGTGTAATGTGGGCTGAGAAAACCAAAGGGGTGTTAGAAGTTTCACCATTCATAATCTTTAAAATTTTTTATCATTTTCTCTAATTTGAAGGCTCTCTCTCTGTATCTTTTTTTTTTATATAGAGAATGGCTAAAGAAAAGTGTAGGTACCCAAAGTCGTGTGGTACTCAAGCAATGATGTGGCCTAGAAGAAAGGCTCTGCCATGAATGCAGCCCCTTCCCCTCCCTTTCTTTTGGTGCTGATTTTACTGTTACTTGCATTTCAAACAAATTGGAATGAACTAATAGACTGAAGTCTATTATCCTAGCTTTTAACACAATGAAACAATGTTTAGTGCTTTTCTCGAAGAGGGGGGATGAATATCCCTGACATTTTCCTCCAAGTAATGACAGAGATACAGATGGAGATTTCTGCATTATGAATAGTGGGATGGGGAAAGCATGGGGAGAAATTGTAGAAACAGTCACATTTTGTGTTTTAGTCCATCAACTCATTGCTCTTTGGGTTAGATAACTGGCTCCATTTATGCTGGCACACACTGAGATCTTTGCATTTTCATTTATTTTTGTTAATTTACTTTGTAGTGCTTTGACCAGTTGTGTTCTAAAAGAGGGAGACAGTTGCTGCAGCTTTATTCAGCTGCATTCTCTGCAGTCACCTGAATTTCAATTTATCTGCCTCTATCTTTGTTGTCTTTGTGAAGTAATTCCCTTGTGTTTCCATCTTTCCAATGTGTCTAGAAGTGACTTAGGTAGCAGACAGTGATGTTCTTCCAGCTGGGCTTGTCACAGACATAATGACCTGTGGCTGCTGGTCACTGTCCTCCTTACTGCCTCCCACAGCTCTGCAGTGAATGTTTCCTCATCTGCTTCAGTTCAAACTCCAAACTGCACTATATATTTCACTGTTGGGGTTTTTTTCCATTTCTTTTCTTGTAAATTAATCTCCCAGTGGATTTGTTAATATGCAGGAGCTGTCTGGTCCCTCTGTTCTGCTGAAGTGGGCATGGGGGTAGTGTGATACTGAGGCATGATCCTGTGCAGTTGCATGACAGGGGAGAAATGGATTTCGTAAATGAATATTGGCTGTTGAGCAGAGTTGAAGATTTTCATACATCAATATGCTAAAGTAACTGGGACCACTGAAAATTGGCATCAATTGGGCTTGACTTGCTTTGCAAACCAATGACCAGATTAGGAAAAGAGGAAGATACATTGAGTATGGATGGAAATTTGAATTTTCTAGGTCAGTCCATGCCTGGTCACTTAATTCTGAAGTTCAGGAAGGCAGGAAGAGCAGAGCTGACTCGTTGGTGCCTGGCAAGGTGCTGCTCCCACTGTGCCACCTCCATTCCTGCAGCTACTGCACTCTAAGATCTGTCTGGTTTTCGGTTTGTTTGCATTGGGAATAGATGGGAAAAAGAAGCAGGGATCAGAAAGAACAGGAATCACCTGTGGGTACAACTTTGCAAGCCATTTTGAATAGGAAATCTTCTATATACCAAAGGATTGTCTGGAGGAGTGCATTCCAAGAGTACATTGCATTATAAAACTAGTCCAGAATAATTTTTGTCTTGACAGCATTACTAACAACAGCCTGAACTTTTAGAGCAGTGGAAATCTTGCTCAGCTGACATGTGACTCTACTAACATATTGAAATTTGGTCTATATCTCTAATATCTTTGTAAATGACTATTTTATTTAGTTAGTAAACACTTCATTAAACAAAGAATTGTCTAGCACCCCCTGTTTATTAAATCAGAACGCATTCTCTATTTTAATTAGTATGACATTTTCTATAACAATTCGATGAAATGCCATCTGCAGTTCTAATAATCCTGTGCACAGCAAAGGCTGATTGACAAATGTGTCGACTGCAAGGTATCAACCTTCTTCTTGCACGTTTGCATTTGAAAAAACTTAAAATATAAGGAAGAGGAGGACTCTAACTTGCTAATGCTGCTGTTTGTGCTGCAAAGCAGAATTTTAGCTAAACAATCTTAGTAAATATTTTCAGTGGGAAAACAAGCACTAACAATCTTCAGGTTAACACTGTCAGCAATTTCAGAAGTCTACCCTGAGGCCTCCTTATTCTAGGTACTGTGGAACAGATTTTTAGCACTGCCTGAATTATTTCCTTCTTTCCTTCACTTTTTAGAAGCTACTTGCTCTCTCAAGGCTGTTTGATAAATTGCCTTAATACCCAATGGTTTCTATGCACAAAACTGCTCTCCTTTGGTCAATTAGCTTAGGCTAAGATTTGCAGTGCTCTGTGCAAATAACCAACAATTAGCAGTCTGTGTACCTTCTTTATAATCAGATTTTTTGTCAGGCTATTCAATACAGTAAATTCTAAACCACTTTTGAGCCAGGTTCTATGGCCTGTACCCGTTCAAACTGATTGACCCACACAAGTTTCTCTCAGGAGTTGCCATGAAATAAGCCTTATTATCAACAAGTAATAAAAATCTAGCAAATATTTTACAAAACTTCTGTTTGGAAAACACAGTGTGCATTAACTGTACTGTGAATTTAGTAAGAACCAGGTTTTTTTACACTCAAAGAAGTGCTGTTAGTTCTGTTGCTCCTTGTCAGTGCTAGCAGCTGCAAAGATTATTCACGTTAATCTCAGTGAACATGATGGCAACACAGATTTACAGGCTAGGCAGGTTTTAGTTTTATAATAATCCTGGGTTGCCATGATGACTATTCGAGGCTAAAGAATAACTCAGTGTGTATTCATAAGTCAAAAATAATTGTTTAAAACCTCTGAGAATGGAACAGACTAGGTAGAAATGCACGTCTTGCCTGGCTAAGATGAAATATGCACAGAATAGTGGAGGCTCAGATTCAGTAATCTTCTAAGTCCTGTGGCTTTAGTAAGCCTGTGATGCTTCTATGTATTTTCATAAATTCTTAAAGCTCATCCAGGGCAGGATTCCTGCTTTCATACTTTATCAAGGAAGCCCCACTTTTCCTGAAGCTGCTGGATCTTTCCAAGTACAACACAGATGACTTTCAGTACTCAGTTGGCTGATCATGTCTCATGTCTCTGTTGGTCTGCAATCTCTTGTAAAATGTCCCAGATTTAGAGACCTGCAGAAAGGACAAAACATTTCACACCCCCTTTGCTCATTCACCTGAGGGACACAACTCCCTTCTCTTGACTTGCTGCTGAATTTTGCAGACAGCACCTATGTCAACAGCTTATTGCACTCAGGGAGACTCTTGGAGTTACCCCATGGGAGAAAAAGAATAAATGTGGTGAGCAGCCTGGAGGTTTTTGTGTCATATACAGGTCTAAAGATGAAAATACCACCAATAAAAGAGGAAAACTTCCAACTAATAAAGCCTGGATCAACACTGATGTGAAGTGAATAGAACACTGGACTAAAGTTCAGGAGATTTGAAAGTATGAGGTAATGTGTCATTTAAACTCTCTGTGTAATTTAAATAACAAGATGAAGTGCTTAATTTCAGTGACAGGTGAAACTCGAGTTTATACTCTTCAAATAAACAACCACCATTGTGTCCTGCTGTCAGAAAGATAAATCATTAAAGGCCATAGAGATCCTGGGCCAAATTCTTGCACTAGAACAATTGATTTGCAGTGATGGGGATATATTTAAGGATGGAAGTTAGTCCAGTTTCCCCCTAAACAATACAGGATTTTTCATTAGAATTTACAAGGGCCTGGATTTTTTTTTTTTTCTGGTTCATGTGAACATACAGTGTGTAACTGTGAGTGCTACAAAGGAATTCTGTAGCATTTGGGACATGGTAGCATGTTTTCAAATCAATAAATAGGGGTAAATTCAATAAATGGAGGTAAAGAAATTCTGGCAAAACTGATGGGGGTCAAGCTGCTTGTCAAGTAGAAAAGTTTTGCATTGATTTCTTTTCATTTTATGATAGTTTGTCTGTACTTTGACATTCCCTGGAACAATTTATATTATGCCAGGCACAGTATGGAGCTGCATTTCCTGCCAACTCATACCCAGATCTTAAACAAAACCTTAGCAGTGTTAAACCTAAACTAGAAACAGGTTTAGGTTCAATAGTCTAAGTGAAGCTATTTATAAGAAATACTGCTTTTATTTTTAAAAATGCTCGAGATTATCATTTGTGCTGTATTTATGGAATAGTGCTGTCACTGAGGGCAATATTTATATTATTCATATATACCTCCAAATTGTGATTTAAAATGCATGGATTAATCATTTCAGCAGAACATATATTCCATGTTCTTTGCCTAGAAATAGGGCAGATGATAAAAATATTTACTTTAAAAAACATACAATAGCATAAGAATTTGGACATTTAGCCTCACAATGATGAAATAAATTACTGTTGGTTCTGCAGTCAGTACAATTCTGTAAGAGGATGTTGCTGACTAAGGTGAATTTATTCTGCTGTGATAATCCCAGAATCTTGTTTGAGTTTGTTTTCATGTAATATTTTATTTAACATTGAAAGCCAAATTGTTGTAGAGAACCTGTTGAGCATCAAGTTGTCCTGCAGAGGTGTCCACCAGGCAGCCCCTTCTCAGTCAGCCTTAGAAATTAAGGTCAAAATCAAGATGGAATCAATTCTTCCTGAAGATAATTGTGTATAATAACCCTGTCTACCTCTTTATTTTTTTAGTGATACTGTTTTTAATCCTCCTAATGTGTTTCTCAATAATTCTGTTTAATGTAAGCTTTGGATGTCATAAAATAAATCAAATACATTGGATGAAAACCCAATACACAGTTTCAGCAGAGTTGCCTCTATTAAATATAACACTAAATTTTTTTTTAACAAGATCTATGTTCTGTAAAGTGCTATCAGGTGTTAATTATATTGCCATTTGAGAACTTTTATAATTAGGACATTTTCAGTCAGTTGTTTTTAAGACTGTTTTTGTGTGCATCATCCAGAGCTGGTGAGTTGATAACACATCATCTTTACAGAGGCTTCCTCACATTCTCCTTTGCCTAAGACAAAATGCTTTTTTATTCTAGTGATGTCCTCAGATCAATAATACGGCTCTTCAGGGCTGCAATTTGTGCCCAGCTGAGAGCTTTTCACATGGTACTACTGTTGGTTTCAAATTAAATGAGAATTTCTTTGGAGTAAGAGCTCTACTTCTCTGGATGCCTTTGTGAAGTGTCAGAGGTCCCTGAACCTTCTTGTGGTGAAGGCACCAAGATAATAAACAAAACAAATCCATCAGCTGTGCAAATGGATGAGGCTAAGGACCAGGTATTGTTTTGTTTTGTAGAATTTCTGACTCTAGGTAAGAAAAATTTCAAAAAAAAGAGTATATTTATGGCTCTTAGTTAACATTTGAGCTATCAGTGAAAAAAATCATAGTCATGTGGTGTGACCATCAACTATCACATTATCCAGCCTGAAAAAATATTGATTGGAATGGGACTTCCATATTAATTACTATGATTACTTTTCAAGGCTGTTATGCTCTGTGTTTACATGGGATTTTGATCTTTTACCTGAGATCCTCCATACATTTAGCAAGCATTCATTTGATTTATGCACTTCAGGAGATAACTACTGAATCCACATTGAGAGAGAGGTAAATTACTGTCCAGTGAAGTCTGGCTTTTCTAGAGGTCTCACTCAGTTTTCTGTTCTGATTTACTGAGTAAATTTTCTTCTAACTTTAGAACAAAGGCTTTCATTTGTCTCTCACAGCATTTGCCATCCAAATGTTGTTTCACACCTTGTGAAGGACTAGCCTGAAGAGCCTTAGAACTGTGTATTTTATTCCTGGTCCTCTTGGGAATTTTAAGGGGAGGTTTTTTGGTTTTGAGTGAATTGATTTTGGTAGGATTAGTTAATGAGGCACAATGCTATAAATCCTGTTGGCAAATGACATGTAGGAGAGTAGATAAATGAGAAGGAGTAACATTCTGTACTTGTTTGGGTTTGGGCAGCACATTAGTGTCACCTGTGGGGTCAGAATGCAGGGTTTGGAGCACTTCTGCTCAGTGGCTCTGGGTTATTTATGCCATTTCTCTCAGTATGGTTCAGTGATAACTAGGGACAGATCTCTAGCCAGACAACTTCATTTTTTTCTGTAATACTGAGCACTGTGATCCAGTGCCATTGGAGATTTCCAGTGCTGGGGTTCCTAAAAGAAGAGATGCAAAATAGCCTAAAGGAAGCTGCAGAAACAGCCATGTTCTGTAATTGGTAACCTGACACAAAATAAATGTCTGTGAAGTGCTGTTCCTTTTTATTCACAATGAATATTTGAAGTATTTCCTCTTTAAAAGGAGCTGCTGTTAATTCCACAGTTCACAATCTGAGTTGCCTTCCTAAACAGCAGCTCTAATAATATTGTCCTAAACTCCATCAATCCCACCCCACTTCCAGCCACAGTCCTAAAATAGCTCAGTAAGCTCTGCAAATGAGGCTTCATTAATTTTACAGAACATACCAGAGGACATTCACTAGTGCTGGATATCTCAAGTTCCTGTGGAGTCAATTAAAATAAAACTACATTTTTCTGAATAAGCAAAGCATTTTTTATGATAGCATAACCTTTTTCTCCAGTCATGTTTACTTCCCACTTCATAAAATTCAGGGATTTGTAATGAGTTTCTCAGACATTACTGAGGATCAGGGAAGTCCTTTTGTGTTTCCTTTAGGCTTAATTTAGAATTTTTCTTATGTTTTTTACATTGTTAAAATGGTTTCATTTAATTAAGTAGAAGTCTCTTACATGGGTTTTAAATAATCTGAGAGAATCAGGACTCAATCTATTCAATCTTGGTACAAATAGTGGAAAATTTGCATCTTTTTTTTATTTTACTCCAAGCTGATGTAGTAATTGTGTATTTCTTGGTAATTTTGCAGGTTTTGATACAAGCAAATACAAAGTATTTTTCATAGAAATCTCAATTAATTTCAGATTCTTTTTTTTCCCTTGAGGTGCGTTAGATTATTTTTCTCCCAAGAAATGATAAATCAAGTGAGTGGAAGAAGGAAAAAGTTGCAACAGTTCATCCCACAGTGTTTTAAATGTTTTGCAAGTGGACCTACTTAGCTTTAACCCTCCTTTGCTAACATTCAGTTCACAAGAAAATTCAGTATTCTGGGCCAAAACATAGAATTGGATGAGGTGAGCATGCTATAGGGCATAAACTGGTAATTGAAACTGGTAAATTTGAAGCTCATGAGGCAAATCAACAAAACTTCTTGTTTGTGTGTAGTAATAAGGATACTCTAATTAACTTAACATGCTGGTTGTCTCTACAGCTGTATTAAATTCTCAGTGTGTTTGCTAACTGCTTGTTTCTTTGTCATTGCAGATACAGCAGTGGTGTATAAAACCAGGAATGGACACGTTGTTGAGCTGAACGTAGAAACGAATACAACTACATTATTACTGGAAAACACAACTTTTGTAAGTAATATATATTATCTGGTTCTTTCTCAGTGGAAGTCTGCTAACATTTTTTTCTTGTAACAGGAGGGAGAGAGTACAATATATAAAAGTTAAAGGAGATATGTTCATAACCTAGACTATATTGCATATAAATGAAAAATATAATCCATTCCTCTGTCAGTGAATGATTTCTGAATGAAGTTATTTGTTGTTTTATTCAACCTATGTGTAAATAACCAAGATGTTGGATGATTTGCTGTTGGTTGTGCTTTGTTCAGACCATCTCAAGGATGGCTCTTGCTTGGCATATGTGCTGGGGAATCTGCCTGGTGTCTGTCAGGAAAAATATTTCATAAAAGGTGGGAATGCTACTTAAATGTTGAGAGTTTTTCACTATCACAAAAGGGGGAAATTGTTCAAGATTCATAGGAGTATTTTCCTTAAGGGAAGTAAATATACAAAGAAAAATGTCATGTTAATCTCTGGTTTAGTTGTTTTTCTGTGCTTTAATGGCAGACTAGATGATTGGGGATTATTCCTCTTGACCAGTAAAGGGTCAAGAATGGTTTCTGACTAGAAATAATTGCTAAGAAGTAATTTAATACTTAAGTCTGCATTTTCTTTTGCTTTGGCTGGTACTGTTATTCTCAGGGATACCACTTACATTCCACCCTGTAATTCTCGTTTATCAGGGTTTTGCAGCATAATTGTGTGGCTTGTCAGTCTTTCCTCATAAATACTCCATGCAGACCACTGGCTGTTATTGTTAATCCCTGTACTTTTAATTTAATAAAATCTTTTACACCTGCAGACTCAAAAGGATGATTCATTTTCATCAGCGCTCTTTGGCAAAGGCTGATTTTATTCCTGGTCTGTTCCTGGCCTTTGCTGATAGAGATTCCTCTTTTCAAAGCATAGAGCCTCAGGTGACCTTTACTTCTAATTCCTCAAACAAGAAAGAGGAGAGTAGAAGTTCAGGAGAAAGAATTTGTTGCTGGTTTCCTGGGTCAGTGTAACTGATTTATCCTCAATTCACACAAACCTAGTGAGCTCTGGACGCTGGATATTTACTATTAATTAGAAATGTGGGAAACTGATCCAAAATACATAATAGTCAAGCAACCATTTAGTAATTATGGGTGAAAAAAACCCCAAAAACCTAAGTGTATTGGTTTTTTCCTATTAAGCTCCTCTCTTTACACAGCCAAAAGTTGAGAGTGTTATACTTAAAAATAGTCAATTCCAGCAATTAGTATTCATATGGAGGAAGTAAAATAAAAAGCTGAAAACAGAGCAGAAGGCCCAGCAAGTTTGTTGGAGTATGTTTGGAAGAGAGCAGTGGGAAATGTTCTGTGCTGACTTGGTGGCCACCAATCCTAGAAGGGTAACATTACTGAGCCAGGCTGAAATCAAAAGCTGTCCTGTTCTTCAGAGCTTGGCTGTCCCCAAATTTGCACTGCTAAATGTAATCTTCTAAAGTTAGACACTTGGATCATTAATCAAACGTTTTCCTCGCTCAGTGTCACATCTGCTTAATCATCGGTGCATAATTAGAATGGTGGTGGTTTAATGACTCTGCAGAGATGTCTTGGATTAATAAAAAATACAGCAGAGAGCCAACATAGGCAGTGGCAATGCAAGTTCCTTCATTCTTCCCTATCAAAGGGTTTTAGTCATGGAAGAGTCACCTTTTGATGGGAGTTATTAGTCTGATTTCAGTCTGCATTTGCTTTCCTGTTTGCCTTTGCTCAAGCAGCTACAGAAATGGCAGGGTTTTCTCAGTAATGTTAATAATTGTCCATGGAAAATTGAACTGCTGTGATAAGCTCCTTGTGCAGAGGAAAGGGGCAGGTAATGACTCTTTGTCATCCCTGATTGGACTGTGTTTGAATCAGCAGCTCAGAGGAGATTTTCTTTTTTTCCCTCATTGCTCAGCCCCTGAAGCAATCTTCCACTGGGCACAGATCACTGGCTCTTCTTTTGCATCCTAGAGACTGCCACTCCTGCAAAGTACACATCTTTTATCCTTCTTTGGGTTGCTTATTGTATAGAAGCCAGATACCCCCAATGAGAATCTGTTGTGCACACTAAGTAGGTGTGTCATCAAAAAAGCAGGGTGCAGTCCTTTAAAAAAACCCTATGTTCACATATATAAAAATCCCTCAGCCTTTCAAAGTACCATAAATAACAGTCATGTACCTGGAAAGAAGAAAGGCTTGTGTTTTGTCATTCTAGGATGCCCATTCTCTTACACAGGGGAAGTGTCTGTCCCAAGTTCCTGAATTGAAGTACTTTTTCCAGTATAATCAAGTTTTATTTAGAGGTAGAAGAAATTCTTGCACTTCATTTGTCCTGGATTGGAATCCTTTTCTGTAATCAAATTAGTAAAACAGTCTGGCCTTTATATAATAAAACTATCAGCAAAGCAATATTTTGGGCAACAAATACAGTGCCATAAGTGAAAAGGGTAGGTTGCAAAGCACAAAGAATATTTATTAACATATCTGTGTGTTATTATTTAAGGATGTTTCTGATACACATTTTCCTCTGACTGTATCCATGTAGTACCTCCTGTTTCAGCTGTCTAATAAACAGTTAATATCCTTAGCCAGCAGCATATAAATGTTCACAGCTGGAGGCTGGGCCAGTCTCCTATTAAGAGCAGCCAGAAAAAGCCCTGGACATTAATCACTATGTGGCATCCTGGTGTTTGTGATGCTGCCTCCATACATGATTGCAATATGTTCTCTATCATCTGCCTGGGCTGCCCATCACCGTGATCCTAAGTGACAGGCCTACCAGCTTTTCAGCATTTGTCAATACTTGATTGCACTTTACACTTCCAAAATCAGTGGCACTGTGTCACATTTAGCTAAGAAATTTCAGTGTTTAGCAGGCATTTTATGTAATGCTTTTGGCATCAGCTGTTCCATAAGGTCAGTCAGAGCAGGTTACCAGTTCACACAGCCCAGCCACAAGAGTGTGCAGGACCACATGGATTCTTTAGCTCAAGGAAAGTTGTCCATCTGGTTCCTTATTCTAGCTCAGCCTCTCAAGTCTGTTTTACAACCCTTAAACACAAAGCAAAATGGAAATAGCAAGCACAGAGAGGATAGAAAATGTGTGTAGGGACTGTGTGTTCTGGAATGGAACTTTCCACATGTGTTGAGAGAAACCTGCAGAAATTTTGCCTGCATTTCTCCCTCTTAAAAAAGCTGCAGTAATTATGAAAGTGATAAGACTTTTGTTATCCCTCAGTTTCAGTGCTCTTGTGGTGCAGGTATTCAGATACCATGAATGTACCTAACAAACACTCGGGATCCTCTGTCAGAAATGAGTCCAGTCTTCAGAATGTGGATGATGGAATATACTTTGGGTCTGTTGATTTGTTTTCAGTACCAGGCAATACAGGTGGAATTGTTTCAGTTTGTGAGCTCTAGAATAGGGTCCTGTATTTACTACAGCTTTCCCCCAGCTGTACACTTTGGTCTCTTCTAACACCCAGTAATTCCTGACTTGCTGTGCCCCTTGATTTCTGTGCCTTTCCACACCTCTTTTCAAGCTCAAAGGGAAATTGCATCGTGGTGCACAGCAACCAATTATTGCTGAGTTTCAATCCTATTTCCAGAGGCTTGTCAGGAGCATGCCCTGCAGCCTGTTGTGGTGTTGTGTTACTGTGGACCGTCCTGTACACAGAGATGGAGAGGGAAGGACCTTGCTGCCTGCTGTCGGTGTCAGAAGGGTGACAGTGACAGAGCAGGAGCAGTGGCTCAGGGGTCCCAGTCAGGCAATTTCCCAGCTGTGAAAGCCCTGTGGAGGCCTTGCAGCCAAAAGCAGAATGAGAGGCTCAGTCCAAGCAGAGCTTTTGCCAGAGACTCTTTTGTGGTGTTTTACAGAGCGTTGTTCATTAACAGCCCTACTTGTTCTCTTCCTTTTGATACTTTTTTTGTTTTGTTTTGTGCTCCCCACCACCACACCCCCTTCCTCTTTTGACATGAAACTCAGTGCAGCATCACAATGCAATTACAGTTCCTTTGTTGATTAACGTAGATTTAATTGCAAGAGGAGTTTACATGCTTAAATTTTAAGAACCTTGCATAAGAGATTAATGAAAGGGTAAATAAGAGTAAATACATTAAATAGCATTATATAACCACATAAATATTAATAGTTGTTGCAACACTGGGCATTTTAATGACCCTCACATGTTGTAAATAGGTGGTTATGAATATTGTTACATTCTCTCTACTCTCCCATGCTCCTCTGAGTGCAAAACCCTCCCAACACAGCCTTTTCAGTAGAGGGGTTTTCATGAGGGTTTCTTGTTGCAGTGCTGTGCATCGAGGTGGGAAAGCCTGGCAGATGGAAGGGTTTGCACCCACTGTGGTTTGGTGGTGGCCATTGGTTTCTGTCCAAGTGAAGGAGGTTTCACCTTAAAAGATGCAAAACTGTCAGGTTAGGGCAACTCTGTGTGGGACTTCAGTAAATGCTATTCCTGGTAAGATGGTTCTTGATATAGTGAAGGGTTAACTAAGTCAGTGTTTCTGGGAAATGTGAGGGGGGAAAACTTCTGTGATTGGCTGTTTAGAGGTTGTTGTCTATCAGGGAGGCCATGGTGCAAGGCTCATGGTTGGTTCATGTCTATTTTTATGTTCTACAGGTGGGTTTGGGGATTTTGGTTCATGTTTTTGAGAGCCACCCATCCATAGCATAGAAGTCAGCTGAGATCATGTTGTAAGGCACATTTGTCTTTTAAACTGGACAGGAAACCTGAGGGTTAACAGTTCCAGCACCTGGCACTGCAGAATTTTTGTGTCTGGATTAAAAGCTCAGGTGACACAGGAAGCACCGCATTAAGAAACGTAACCTTGGAAACCCAAATTCTTCATCATTCCAATTATAGCACATTTTTCTAATTACAACCTGCCTTTCTCAGAGGTTCCCTGTTTTCAATGCTGCAAGCCTTGCTCTTCTGCTGGGCTCCACTCTCTGCTGCTTTCTCGTGGTCCATTTCTCCTTTCAGTCAGAGCAGAATCCCACTGTTCCCTGGATTGCCAGGGACTCCCAAGGGAACTGTGAGATGCCAAATGCCTTCTCCTCTTGCAGCTCCTGTAATTCCATCCTCCCTGACTCCTCTCGTGCCTTTTGGCCAATGCCTGTCTGATAAGTTGAGCTGGACACCTGTGAATGTTGATGAACCCCCATTAAGTTAAATTTCTGATACAGATGCAGATGTGCAGTAGAGAGAGATATATAATTTCCTGGGTAGTATTGTTGCCACCAAGCTCTAAAATAACATTCCTGAAGGTCTTAAAATATTTCATTCTGGATGAATAATAATAATTTTTAAAAAAGCCTAAATGTGTGTTAAGGGAGCACTAAACAAAAAAATTGGAGAAGGAGAATAACAGGAGTGTGGAAGATGAAAGTTTCTGGGGAAAATAGAAGGACAAAAAACAGAAAAGGCAGAAGGGGTAAAACTAAAGGAAAAAACCCAAACCAGACAAATAAGTAAACTCCACAACAGTGAACATTTATTTAAATCAGTTTTAACTGTGATATACTATTTCACTTAAAACCATCCAACTGAAACAATGGAAAAAGGATACTGTTAAGTATTTATGTTCCAAAAATATTTTTACAAATCCAGGCTGGGCTGTATTACAGATAACTTCATCTGTTTGCTCTATACCATGTTTTTGAAAGATTATGAATAAGGCACTGATTTAAAAGTCATAATAGTTAAAATCCACAAAACCAGTAAACCCAACATTTTATAGTATGAAGAGAGTTGCCAGTACATCAGTAGCTCAGAACTAGAGTTTAAGGAACAGGAGAAAAAAAAAGAGCTGATACTAGGGGCCCTTGCTGAGGATGCAGAGTCTGAACCAAGCCTAAAATTTCTCTTAACCACAATCATAACAGGTATTTCTATTAACAGGAAAGCACACATAACATGCAAAGTTAGGGGAAAAAAGAAGAAATATTGACATTGGAATCAAACTTGGGAATATATTGTTCACAGGAATTCTATGTACCATTTTAATCACCCATGTGGAAAGGTGGAAAAGCCAATTCTTTTCCATGCAAAACTATATTTTAGCAATTCTTGAAAGGTGGATGAGAGAAGGAAACTGGGAAGCTGAAGGACAAAAGCCTGTTCAAATTCTCTCTGACTTTTTGCCTGGATTTGGCTTTTACAGTTGCAATCTATGGTGGCAGTGAGACCACTGAGGTCATCTCATCATGCATCACTGTCAAGAGAAGAATTAAAACTCTTATCACAGGAGGTATTTCAAAGAAACCTAGAAATACAATGTTTCATATGGTTAGACCTGATTTTACAGTCAGTGGGGGATTTGGTCGAGTGAGGAATGAAAGATCAGGTGTAAGGATCATTTATATCTGAAAAAGTGAAATTATGTCAAATGCAGATATATAGGAAAAGTGGATGGCAGGTGTGTGAGTTAAGCAGGGAAGGCAGTGCACAAATGTTTAAAACCCCACATTTATTTTGTCTCAGAGTTATGCAGCAATGTGGGCTGTAACCAATTTAGGGATTACATCAATTTCTCCAGTCCAAATGTTTTCTGGCTGCATAGAGCTGATGCTTTTCATAGGGATTTCAACTCTTGATGGAGCTGGGTAGAGGGAAACAAGGAAACTCCCTTCCCTTTTAATTTGTGTTCTGCCTTGGCTCCGTTGGGTTTTGAAGGGGATTAGGGTGTGCAGGGAGTGCACAGGGTTGGGCTGCCCCAGTCCCTAACGAGCTGATGCTGAGCAGTGATGCAGAGGGAAACCAGCCCTGCTTCTGCATCCCTGGACTGTGCCTAATTAGGCAGCTCCATTTCTCCCAATTTCAGAGCTTATCTGTCCAAAATTCCATTTCTTAGAGATCAAGCACAGCAAACCCATAGGGTTATAGTCACATGGGGCAGCATTTAGGTCTGTCTTCCTTTATGAAGGCTAAATTGCTCCTGACAAAGCAAGAAGTTTGAGAAATTGGGGATACACAGACCTGTGGAACAACCATCCTCTATAGATTTTTAATAACAAGACACCTGAGGGTTTTTAATTCCCAGTGTATTTCCAATGTGGTATTTCCCCAACACTTCCTTTTAAACTCAAAAATGTGTTCTTCTGAGAAGAGAATGAACCCTGGGAGTCAGAGTCCTCACAAGCTTCTTGTCAATGAATAAATAAATATTTCTAATCCCTGTAGGGACTGGCCCAATAGATAATCTCCCAGAAGTTTGTGTGGCATACATCTCATCTCCTACAGCAGGGACTGAAACTTTCTTTTAAGCCCTTCATCCTCTGATCAAATCTCCTCAGCCATGGAGTCAGGCAGCTGTTGGTTCATGAAATCCCTTAGACATGGCTGTAGGGGAAAAAGAAGAATTCTGTCTTTTGTTTCAGTGACTCACAAATCGTGAGTTTATTTGTCATGTTAGGCAGGAGGAGTGAGTCAGGTGATTGTTTTAATTTCCTGTTCTTAGTGTGTAAGGGCTTCTTCTGTGCATATAAGTAGGAGTTTCTGAATTAATTGCCAAAATTGTGCTTATCTTTACCAAAAAAACCTCTTTAAAACCAGAATTTTAAGGAAATTATAATCACTTTAAGTCACTTAAATCTCTCTGCAATTCTGCTAGAATTAAACGTCTATTTCATTAAAGGCTTGATTGTAAATCCAACTTAAATAAATGGGCTAATTATGTTTTTATGCTAATTTAAAGAAATCAGCATTGCTATCAGCTTTGGCAATGAGCACATGATTTCTGCTGCTCTAATTTTCAGTTTCTTATTTCTGAGGTAAAGCATTAAAAAGTATGACACGCCTTTATACTCCTTTTACCAAGAATTATGCCATTATGCTAACAAAAAGAAAACCATTTTGCCCAAACCCATCACCATGCACTTTTTGACATTGAATGTAGACCATGTGCCTGGAGGCAAATAAAATTTTGCAGGTGGGTGCAAGCTGAATTAACACGCTGAATTTGGAAACTTGCCTGGGTTCTGTAGTGCTGAACACTGAGGTAGTGGGGCAATAATTGATAAACTGCGAGAAAGACGACAAATTTCATGTCTGAAAATATTTTCAGTGAGCTCCAGGAAAGGGACTGTTACTCATAGATTAACATTAGTCTCTGCTTAAAGATGATTAACTCATAAAAGCAAATTTGGGCACAGTAGAAATCTGGTCTGGATGCTTTGTAGATACAGAAGGATGATTTAAGGTGTGTTGTCTTTTTTTTTTTTTCCTTATTTCTTGGAACTGCAGCTTTATCTTCTGACTTTTGATTCTGTTATGTTGCTGAATCAAACAGTTTCTCTCCAGAAATATTTTTCCCTTTAATTCTTTTGGATAGCTTGATTCTGTCTGTATTACCTAGGAGCCTGAGTTTAATCTGTATATCAAAATACAGCATCTTTTCAGTTTATTGGAAGCTTTTTTTTTTCCAGGTATAGCTCCTAAGTTACTCTGGATGTAATAGTTTCTGACTTCCTGCTTGTGTACCTTTAAACCCCTGTTGAATTCATTAGTTTAGTGGTGGGGTTAGTCTAAGCAGAACAAGATGCTTAAGAAATCAAATATTGGATAGATCTTGTTCTACATAGCAGTTTTTTATTTGTTTTCATTTTATGGCTTTGTGGTTCTGTTTTGTTTTTTTTTTCCTATCCTAATTCTTTCTATTCTCATCCACATTTTTTATTTCTCTCTTTTCCTTTCATTCTGCAAATAGACGTCTTGAGATTAATTTAAAATTATTTCCTTCAGTGCCCTTTAAAGCACGTTCTTATCTTTCTCATGCAGTGGATTCATTAAATTATTTCTGACATCAACATTACCCCTTGATGAAATTACAATCTTGAATTCAATTGGGTGTCATGTAGTCTTGAGTGGATGTAAGGCACTGTTAGTTTTATAATGCTACCTGATGCTTCACTTTGCTCTCTGCTATGGATTTTCTTTATTTTAAGAAAGACTTTTGCTTTGGTTCAAGTTATTTTGCAAAATGTTTGTATATGTGGTGCTCAAAGCAGTAGAGATGTAGTGCACATCTATTCTTTTTGTCTTGCATGCTATCTTTAAGGCTAGCCTAGTGATGAACCTCCCTTTTAATCATTCCAACCAAAGTGTCATTCCTCTGGGAATGAACTGGTTAAAGTTGTTTTCCTTGAGCTTAGTGCTTGTAGTGATGATAAAAAACTCATCACCCTCTTATTGGTATTTAGTGTTGAAGCCAGATTCTTCTGTTCCCATTGTACTGGTACCAGCTAATTACACTAAGAATTATTTAGTGAGTCCTTCTTTTGTGAAAATTACATCCATTTTCTAAACTAATTCTGTCATATGAATGGGAAGTTCTTAAATGAGCTGTAGGAAAATTTGGGAAGGGGGATCTCATTATTTTCCTATTGCTAACTCACTTTTACTGTTAATTCTTGCAGGTAACCTTCAAAGCATCAAGATACTCTGTTTCACCAGACTTAAGATTTGTTCTTCTTGCATATGATGTTAAACAGGTAAGCCAACCCTTCCTAATCAAAGAGCCTCTAAATCAAAACTCCAAAAACCTTGTTGTTTTGTATGTTTCATTTGTAATTCCACATGATATAATGTGACTTGTGTACTTGATTTCTCTTCCCAAAACCTTTTGATTCAATGATGGGGAAGTCTGCATTGGAAGTTTTATTGTTGGCTTCAGGATTCTGAAGTGTGATAGTCTGGAAGCCTGTATAATTCAGTGTATTCTTTGCTTCTTATAGTATTACAGATTTTGGAGGCTATTACATTGTCAAAAAGAGTTTTGATCCATAATACCATGTAGAGTTTTCTAAAATAAATCTTGTAATGGAGAAAGGAAAGAAAAAAAAAGCTTTATGAAATTCCTCTGTGTATGTTGGTGCTTGCATAAAAAGTGCTACTAAAATATGAACTGCTCTTCATGAAAGAATAGTTCTGGGTTGATGAACTCAGTGGTTATTTGAACAAGTTTGGGTTGTTTTGTTTGTTCCAAATAAACTTGGTATTACATCCAAATTGGGTTTTCAGCTACCAGTTCTGCTGGATTCCAGATCAAGCTTTCCTTACAATAGGCATATATCAATAGGAAAGAGCTGCTGTGGTTCAGTTCACTGCTTTTTGGTGAAGGATTCCAGTTTTATTTCTGTCTGAAAAATTCTTGCTCCTGCTACTTCCCTTCTTGATTGCTTCTTATTTTGTGAAAGAATTTGGTAATCCCTCATACTGACTTAAATTCCTTATTTGTTATCTTGAATTTTTGATTTTGGGTGGGTTTTTTTCGCCTTTGTTTGAGATTTTCTTAGTACTAACATAGATAGCTGATACAGATAAATAAGGAAAATGTGAAGAGTATCTCTCACACTTTATTACATCTGAATGTGTTAACACCAGGGATGAATCTGTGCCCCATGATCAAGAGGCTCCACTGACATGCAGAGAGCTCTCAGTGTGTGCTGATTCTATCAGTTTGCAGTAGAACCCTCCTTCTGTATTTCAGTCTTGGTTTCATTGCAACAGAAACTCTTCTGTCCTTTCACAGTGAAGTTACATAGAGGAAAGAGGTTTGCAGCATTTGTATTTTCCATCTAGAGATTTTCTTTGCTCAACTGCGTTGACAAGAAGTAATTAAAATGAGAAATGATCAGGGGGTGGTGAGCAGTTTCTGCTGGAAGTCCTGGGTGGCTTTGGATGAGGCTCGTGTTGCTTGGATTGCTCCAGCTGAGCTCATGGCTTTCAAACCAGAAACACACTGTGGTTGTTGTGTCCTCTACAAGTGGTGGTGGTGGCCCTAAAACTCAAAATAGCTGGATGTTGTCACTCAGATGTAAATAATACCTTGGCTGCTGAATGTGTTGCTCAAGGTGGAAGAAAGAAGCACCAAAAATCGTGTAAGACAATTTATTCAGATGTTGCAAAAAATATTATTGTGAATAACTGGGGAAAGTCTTTTTTATTTCTCCAAATTTTCTGACTTTTGGGATATTTGTTAGACTGGTAAGGCACTTTTGTTTCCTCCAAATCTGTTGTAGAAAAGGCGTGCAATGCCTTGGAAAGCCTGTATATTTCTTCTTAACTAATGCTTCTGAGTTACATCAAGGGTTAAGTTAATGTTCATAATTCTTGTGGTTTAGGAATTTTTTTTTTTCTCAGTCAGAGCCAGACTTACTGCATCTAGATAGAGGAAATCTGCCTGTCTACCTTCTTTTCCCCCCAGCTGCTAACTGTAAATTATTACATTTATTGACTATAAAATTAAAATCAATACTAAGCAGCGTAACTTAATTGGAGAGTTTCCAGTTAGTTTCAGTAGAACCAGGCCAGATTCTTTCTTCATGCCTCTTTTGAATGTAACTTTTAATGAAACTGAGGATTTCCTTGTTCTCAAAGTTACAGCACATGGTTGAGTCTAATAATACCAAGTTCAAGGAACCACAAGTAGCTTATAATAAGTATTTAGTTGATCTCTCCATCTGCTATAAATTGCCAAATATAGATCTCTGGACCTTACTAGGTGTGTTTGCCCCTTATTTTTCCTTTGTTAAGATTTAGGTATATAATTGTCCTACAAAGTATTTGATGGGATTGCTGCTTTTGAAGACTGTCAAAACTTTGGGTTTTTAAAATTATAATGGATGTTTACATACATCAATCTGTGTTCTTCTTTACATACAGTGGTACAGCTGGAACAGATTTATTAATCAACAGTTTTATAAATAAGCTAGGGTGTTTCAGCTGAGCAGATTGGAGGGAAATAGAGACAAATGCTTCTTCAAGACATTTTGTCATGAAATTGTAATTAGAAACAAGGTTATTTTGATGTTTGGATGAAAAATAAATGTTAAATTAAATAGTTGAGTATTTATTTTACTGTTGTCAGCATTTTCTTTAATCTATTTTATGCTTGGAATGGCAAACTTTAATTAAATTTGCAGTTGTTTCAGCACAATTAAGGATATCCTCTATGCATAACGAAACATTAATCTGCATGAAAATAAGCCATCTTTGAATACAAAAGTAATAATTGAATGGATCATTTAAATTACACTTAATGCAAGAACGGAAACCATTGAATGTGGCACAGCAGCTGGTTTGCTAGAGCTGTTTGAAAATATTATGGAAGAAAGCTCTTTTGCTAAGGAATTGGAGGTGTTGTACATGGATTTCTGGAGATCAGGCTGGCCCCATCTCCTTCCCAGCAGAACACAAGCCCTGCGGCTGTCTGGTGTTTCCTGGTGGAGCACGAGGTGGTGGTGATTGTGGAGATCCTTCCTGTGCGTTCTTTGCTGCAGTGCTCCATCATTCTCCACACTTCTGCATTGCTTTTCATTAATCCTCCAAGGTTTCTGACTTTGCAAAGCTTCCATGGCTCAGCTGCAGCGCTCATGGCCTTTCTGTCTGTAGCTCACCACAAGCTGGTCGGCGGCACTGGAAAAGTTTCATTGCGCGTGGCAGCCGATCAGAAATAGAAACTGATTTGGGGAATGAGCTCAGACATCTTGCTGGATGTCAGGCCATCCTGATTCTTCTGGGACAGTGGGAACACAGCACCAGGGAAACTATTGTGCCTATTGTATGCAGGGAGGGGACAGTTTTGCCAGGCTGTATCTTTTTGATTTTCTTTTGAAGATTGTCAAGGTGTGAGCAAAGAATGTGACACTCTGGGTGACAGCATATCTAAGCCAGTTGAGATTTCAAGTGGAAACATTATTTTGCTATTGCTTTCAATAAGGACTGTTAAAATGGTATTTTAAACCTTTCTCACTCTTCTGGTGGTATAATTCACAACTACCAAAATCTGATTTATATTTCGATAAGAAGATGGAAATCAGGCACTGTTCTTATATTAATGGTGAAGAATGGGGCAGTGAGTTTGCAGAAGAGTGAGAATTAAGGTCCCAAGAAATTCTTTTACCATTAGGAAACTTCGGTGTTAACTTGGTACCACATCCCTCAGCAGAATGTTGCAACTTGTCCCTGGACTCCCCATGAAATGAAAATAAGCTTTATTCCAGATATTAGTGAGCTTTTGCTCAGACATCATGGGCCTGTTCTCCCAGTACTCTTGCTAGGGCATAATTTGCCACAGAAGAGCAAATGAAGAAGTAGATGAGATCATTTCCTCTTGTTCCTCATGTGATTAAATCTTTGTGATTTTTTTTCTCTCCCTACAAACACACTGTTCTTTCCTTTTCCCTGCTTTCAAAGCCCTTCTGAATGCCAAGCTTCTGGAATTTTTCCTACTTTATTCTCTTTTCTATTAATAAGACATCATCTTCTGTTTTCAGTACAAGATAATTATGTGTGAATTTTTTTAGCTCTTGGTGCAGAAATGTGCTTAAAAACAGATTAAAGTTCAGCTCTAGTTCAGAAGCATGAGCATTTATATATTCTCTAAAAAAGGAAATCTTTTGCTGAATTAGGACTTCAAACTGTAATCTTTTTTAACTAGAGAATTTTAATAAAAGAATATGTCTAGCTTAAAAGAAATAGATTTTAACACTTCTTATGGTAAGATCAGGATGAAGAATAACCCAATACTCTTCAGAAAGTGAGGAGAAAAATAATTTTAGATCTAAATGTTACTCATCCAGTAGAACTAGTTCTTAAGAGTATCTGAATATTTTCAGTTTAATGCATTAAAGACAAGATTCCAACATGGCATTTGAAGCAAAGAACTCCCAAGTTACTTTCTGCTGTGTGCTGATGCCTGCCATCACTTTGCTGCTATTAAATCTGTTTTTGGAGGATAGTGACAGGGAGTACTGACCATGGGCTACAGCAAATAAAGGACAAACAAGTGACATTCTCATCAAGCTTTTAGAGATTGCCTCTGATAATGTCTTACTCAAGTGGGCTGAAAGGATCTTCAGGAGTTTGGCTGCAAATTAGGAGAATCCATGAGGGGAAGAGCTCGCTGAAGTCTTAAATTGTGATTATGTGTTCTGCATTAGAAGATTCTTCCAAGCAGGTGGAAACTAAATGCTCAATTGCCAGTAAACCTCTCAGTCAGTGAAATTAATTTGTGGATTTTTGTTCTGAAAAGGTTAAAAGGTAAAGAAACTACCTTTCACTATGTATTATTTTTAATCACAACACTGGTTTTAACTTGTGCAGGTGTGTTCAAGTTAGTTTATCCAGTGCTTGTGGAAATCTGACTATGAGGAGCATTATCTGCAGTACCAGCCAAGGGTTGGAAACACACATAACGAAGATGAAATGAAGTCTGTCACCTAGAACATGGAAACAGCATTTTCTCAACAGGATTATTTCACTCAAAGGAATAACAAAAGACTTTTTAAACCAGCAGTGATCTGGCCAACAATATTTTATGTAGCGCTCTCTATGAAGTAAAGATCTGATATAAAATTCATTCTATCACCTTTTTCCTCCAGAAATGCATGCTTCTTTAGATAAACCTGTTTTTCATGTGTATTTCTGCAGGTCCTCAGGGTAATCTTTCATCTCTCATTTGTTCTTTTTGAGATGAGTCCAGAAGAAAATCATGTGTGTGCACAGTCCTGAACCTGCAAGATCGTAAATAAAAGTCTGATCCTGACATGACTTTCCCATTCATCTTTATCTCTTGTCAAGAACATGAAAGACCAATTTTTATCAGCTTTAGGGCAGCAAGAAAAAAATAAGAAGAGATTTTTAAGACAGATTCACCTCCAAAATCTGAGCTTATTTATTGCAAATAGTTTTTGTGATCTATTTTATTTCTCTCTTAGGTATGACAAGATTGGGTGCTTAAAAGGTCAGATATTGAGTAATTCATGGAGGTAGGCTACCCAAATTTTTGCCTTTTCAAGGCCATTGTTTTACTTTGAGCTGAAGTTTTAGATGGACAGAGTCTGGTAATATAACAGCTATGGCTGTAGGTTACCTTGGCATAGTGCTCTTCTTTTTCATATATTTGACTTTATAGAGCTCCACAGATAAGCAAAGCATTTTAAAGACATAAAAAGCCAAGGTCTTGGCCTGAGGAGATGATGTGCTTTGTAGTAAAATCTGGCAAAAGGAATTTTGTGACACCACCTACATGAACTATCATGAACTATCACTACACCTATCATGAGCTATCCCTCGGGAGTGAGTATTCATGTGAATCCACAGTGTCCCACTTCTATCCAGGATTTTATCTAAAATATGTGGCAAAATGTAATAGCCACCAGTCCCCATAAATGGATGAAGGGGAAAACAGAGTCTGTTTTATGGTGAGAATCATGGACATTGATGTTAGTTTTGTATTTGTCTGAAAAGCAGACCTCACCTTTCATTCCTGTTGGGTTGCAATCCTTTGCATTCAGTCCGTCAGACCAGGTTACTGCCTCAGCACTTATTAGAAGTAGCACAGTTATATGTGGAGGATCTGCATAAATCTGAAATACTGTGTAGAGATTATTGGTGTATTTGTGATGGGATGTTGGGGATGCTCCCTGCCAGGGTGTGACTGTGATGGCTGACAGGACAGGGCTGGAGCTGTCACAATTTCTTCCTCCAAAAAAGAAAAAATAGAAATTGAACTAAAACGATGGGAAACTGGAGTACTATTTGGGTGCTTCCACTGTTTCTTTAAATCCAATGAGATAACTACCACTTGTCACATACCAATCCTTCTGCATCCACTCCCTGTTTTTCATAAGGGATGTGTTGATTCATATAAGCAAGTTGGGCCTAGTGTAGCACTTAAAAAAATACATCACTGTTGCTAATAAACCACACGAGACAACGTTGTTGCTGCTTTTCCAGTAACTTACTGAGTTTTTCTGTTCCATTCATACTTACAGGATTGCTGTTCAACCTCAAGTTTTAGAAGTAAGCAAAATAAATAATACTAATTCAGGTAGAAGATGGCTTTTTTCCCCTTGTTCAGAGTTGCCAGAGTTGAAAAATCAGAATTTGTGTTTCAGGTTCTTGTTCAAAGTTGATATTGAAAAGGAAGATTGTACTTTGCTGTTGTTCAGTAAAAATGACAGCATTTAGCTTTTCAAAGAAAATGTTTATTGACAGAAAAAAGTATTTCTTTTCAATAGTTTTGTCATTCCTATCAAGTATGAATACTGTTATTTCAGGAGGACCTGGTGGTGCCCAGCTGAGCTTCTGAGATCCAGCAGCTTAGAAACTCATTCTTAACATAACTGATTTTCACATGGTTGTATTCCTACATCCCATAATAACCTGTGGGGACAGGAATCCCACTGTGCTAATGCTGTAGAAACAGGCAATATTGCACCATTTAAGTCAGCAGTTCCCTTAATCCATGGACAATTTATTCTATAAAGCAGAAGTGCAGCTGCTGCTGTGGAACTGGCAACGATCACATCCTCCCTGTCCCTCTCTTGTGCATGGATAATGTGCAGAAATGACCCAGAAATGTCCATTGCAGGTGAAGAGTTTGTCTGTCACAGCCCACTGACAGAAAAACCCAGTGTTTAAAAGGTGTTGGGGTTTCCTCTGTTGTTTTGGTGTGGTTTTAATTCCACATATCTCTCTTCTATGTGCTGGAAATAGTGTACAACTGAAAGCCAGTTATACACTGATAATGTAATGTTTGGGGGTGTTTAGAAGATGGGGTAGTAATGATATTTTTTATCAAAATATGTGACAATAAGTCCTCCTCAACAGTGCTGAATGGAAAAAAAAAAAACACCAAAAAAAGCCCCAAGAGGCTGTTTTAATAAAACAAAGACAAGCAAGGACAGCCTGAATAAATAACAGGGCAAGAACTGTTGGGAGTCCTAATTTGGGACTGTGTTAGTAGCTGTTAAAGGCTGGAAAAGCTGAACAGAGCTTTAATTTGGACTGAGATCTGCCAGAGTTCACCACAAACTAGACTCAGCTGGTGCACCCACCTGTTTTTAACAATTCTATATCCTGTGCTCCTGAGAAATAAAAATTCCCTTCCTCTCTACCAAAAGAATATGGACTAAAAGAATATGTTTTACATCTTTTAGTTTTGACAGGTTTTACCCTGAGCATGAATCATTGCTACTTCAGCTGCTGCTCGTATTGATTTCTCAAATACAAGAGCTGGCTCACACAAATACTGTGAATAAACGGCTTCTGAGGAGCAAAATCACTTCATGGATCTGACTGTCCTGTTAGGCTAAAACATTTCACTGAAAATGCCATGGATGTTTTATCTGATGTACATATCCTCTTGTTCTGTAGTGACTAATTTCAGGTCTAACTTAAAGACACACTCTTTTCATATGGACTGCAAATAAACAAGATGGAATTTCCTAAAGAAGAGTCCTCTAAGCAAATGCCTGCAGTCCAGTTCACGTGTTCAATACACTTAAAAAATCCATTTTAAACAATGGGCTTTTTTGCTTTTATTTCATTTTTCATAATAGCATCTCTCTGAAATTCAATAATAATGTATCTTACTGAGAAATGTGATATGCATTATAGCTTTCTCATTAAGCTTTTAAATAAGATACCATTAGTATTGAAGAATGGAATCCCAAATGGTCACTTAATCTTAAAAGTGTCATTGATCACACATTCAGAATTTTAGTCTTGCAGCCAAAATTGTATATATTGTCAGTGGTCATGAGTTTTATACCAATAGCAATTAACATCTTTCTTTGGCTGCAGTGTTAGGAATTAGATTTACAAACTAGAGATGACTTAGTGAGTTTCTGGTTGTTGGGTTTTTTCCCTTAAGAACATTTGCTAAAGAATCTTTTTACATGTATTGATATATGAAATAGAATACTTAAGCACAGTCTAGAAGCCCAAAGTTGTCATCTTTTAAAATATTTTGGTTTTGACTTTTAATAGAAATTAAAAGGCAGAGTCATTCCACAATATTCACTGATGAGCTAGCATGTGGCTAAAGTCACCCTAACAGTAGAGGTTTTTTTACTGATATCTTTAGAAAAATGGAACCAAAAATCTTTGTAAAGGAGCCATGGTGGTTTTCACATGTTGAATCTGTCATAGAATCACAGGATGGTTTGGGTTTTAAGGGACCCTGAGCATCATCTCACTCCAACTCCTGCCATGGCCAGGGACACCTCCACTACACCACGTGCTCAGACCCCATCCAGCCTGGCCTTGAACACTTCCAGGCATGGGGCAAGGATGATCCATAAGAATGTATTTAAATATATATATATATGCTTATATTTAAGTAAATACGACTGAAATTTGTTCAAAATATCCTAGAATTTAAATAACAAAAGTAGAAGCACATACAAAGCCAAAAGGGTAATACTTCTCCAGCCTTGTCTGTGCTCTCATACATCTTTTGAGTGAACTCTGTCAGTGATGCTGTCTTGAAATCAAAACTCCCAAATGTAATCTGCAGTCCTTATTTCAGTTATTAGATACAGTCAAGCCTGGTTAGGCTCTGCCCAGAGAAGCTCTGCACCTTCAGGGCCCGGCTGGATCAAGCCCTGGGCCCCTGGTCTGGATTCAGGGCTGATCCTGCTTTCCTGAGGGAGTTCAGCTGGTGCCTTCCTGAGATCCTTTCCATGTGGCTGAGTTTGGGAGCCAGCACCATCACACCAGGAGTGTTCCCCCTTGAGATAAAGATTCCCAAGTTTAAAAAAAAAAACAACCAAACAAACATTACATATTGGAACAGCTTCCAAGAAGGAAAACAAATGTAAAATATCTACCCAAATGTTCAATTTCATAAGATTTCAAATAATATATAAATAGTCTTTAAACCATTTGCAATAATTTTATTTATACTTTTCTTCTATTAAGATTAAATTTGTAATCTCCAGGCATTTCCATATCTTTGTGTATATTACAAATCTCATCATTTGCTGCTCCATACACATGAACAGAGTCAGTTCTTGCTGTATCAATCACATTTGGTTGGAAGAAATTCTGAAATATTTCTCTGCTGCAGAAATGAGGAAAATCAGAAAAAGGGAAAACCTAGGCTTTGACCAAAGGTTCACAATCACTTTTTGTTATGATTAAGGATCAAACAGGCTGGCCAAATCTGGAAACCAATTATTCTAAAATGTGAGAGGGGAAAAAACTAAATATGCTTTTCAGTTATTCTGCATAATTCCGTCTCTATCAGCAGTGCACGCTGAATAATAATTAAATGTTGCTTAAAACAGACAGGTTGGGAAAAAAATGTAACTTGAAAAAAATCATAGCATGATCTTATGAATTGCAATTTCTTTTTAATTCTGAATGACAAGTTTCTGGTCAGAAGAATATAATACACAAACTGAAGGTGTAACAAGAAGATCCTTAGCAAATGCTTTTAGTCTTGAACAAGAGAAATTTTGTATTGTGCATTAAGTCAAACCTTTTCAGCAGGGGTGAAGTGTTAGCCTGTTTTGTTTGCACGTTTTTCATAAGCAGAAAAAAAAAAACCAAGAGCGTTGGCATCCTAAAATCCTGGCACCATTTTGGAAAAAATTTGTCACTTCAAAGAGTAGTTCAAGTATCAGTACCTGCAACAATGGTAAATGGTCCAGAACATGAGCAAACTTGTTTAAAAACTGTCCCATGGAGAATGTGTGCTCTTCCCAAATGTCAAGATCCTTCCAAAAAGGATCGAGAGCCGAGAGGGTGCCATGGGCACTCCAGAGCTGCTTGTCACACTTCAGAGAACCAGTGCAAGCACATCAGAATTTAATTTTCTTCCACAATCTCTCTTTCACTGCACAGGAAATATCATTAACTTTATATTCAAGTAGCCATCGTTATCTAGTGGGCTCCTCAAGTGCTTATCACTTCTGAACTTGATGAAAATGCAATTAAAGTCAATGGAACTTTTTCCAATGTCTTTAAAATGGACTTTTGGATTAGCCCTTGTCTACCTATCACACAAATGTAATGAAGTCATCTCTGTAGTGTGACAGCATCAGCCATGTGCACAGTGAATAAGGCACAGGATTTCCAGCAGGATCTTGTACAGGATTTATCAATGTTTGCAGCAGCTCGTCTCTGCTGAGGCCTTCAGGTCTGTAGTTTGTTTATAACTTTGTGAAGATCAAGTCAACTTGTTTCTCATGGTGTTCTCTCTCTTCAGGGACAAATGTGACAGAGACTTCTGACAGCTTGCTACTGTCATTGTTATTTTCTGTAGCATTTTGAGTGCAATTCGCTTGGCCCTGATGCGCTGTCAGCTCACAGTGGTTCTAATTGCCATCTTCACTGTCATTATCTTAAAGATATTTTAAAACTGTCTTCTTCCAGGGGAAAGCTTCCTGAATGTGACCTTCATCTGCTTTTTGTGGATGCTGAGACAAGAGTTGATTCAAGTTCTTGTCACTGTCAACTTTGTCTGCCCATGGTTTCTTTTCTGGCCCTTCCTTTGCTGTTTTATCTGACACGTGTGTGAATGTGCTGTGTTGAACATGTTTAAGAGGCTGCAGAGGGGAGTGCCAGCCAGTTTATCCCTCTGCTTCTCCTCCCTCTTGGGGAGCTGTGTTTGGGGTGGTCCCTCTCCTACCTGCATCAGCTCTTCTCTCCTTGGGATTGATTCCAGTGAGCAGAAGGTGAACCTGGCCTGTGATTCCTTCTGTGCTCCTCACCAGCTGTGCTGGCCGGGCTCTCAGAGCAGAGCAAATCAGGAACTCCTGCTCAGCACCTCTCAATCTCAGCCTTTCCTGTGGTAATCCCTCATCTCTGTACTGTCCCCTGGGCATGGCTGGCTCTGAAACCGAGATCTAACAAAGTCTGCTCAACAGCTTGACTGCCATTCATGTTCTGATGGAGGATTTATGAATTTGTATAGTTTATTCCTGCAAAAAACCACCTTTTTCAAAACTTACCTTGGAGGAGAGGTAGGAGGAAGAATATAGACTCTTCCTCCTACTCTGTGAGTCTGTGACTAGATTAGCCTGGGAGAGGTTTGCCTGTGGAAAAGCTGTTCTTGTTTTCTTGCTCTGTCAATCAGTAGCACAAGCTGTTGTGCCCCTTCCTGGTTTATTTGTTTATACATTTAGATATTTGGCAGCTGCAGTGGACTTCCATCTCTAGTCCTTACTGGTGTCATGTAGACCTTGTGCTGTAAAGGTGCATGGAGCTATTCCACAGACTCTCCTGAGTGACCCCTGAGGATCATGGAGCACAATTCCAGTTTCCCTGGGAATTTCAGTCCTAGGCAGACACAGAAAATGAAGAAAATGAAGCTGGCAGAAGTAACTTTGTGTCTCTCTAGCAGATGATGCCGGTGCTGCTTTATTTTAGTCTCCATGTCTTCTTGAGTCAGCAGCAGTAACAGCAGTGGAAGTTTTAGTACAGCAGCATAATGAAGATCTTAAAGGGCACGATGTTAAATGTGCTTTTAGCTCATCAAAATGTCCTTGAGGTTCAGGGCAGATCATTGCTATTAATGTAACCTTTTTTTGGAGGCTTCTTTCAGAGAGTGGACTGCATAAATAGTTTAATTTACTGTTTAGGTCTCAACCCTTTGCTGTGAGGTTTATATTTGTCATGTCTGTGGATGATGGCTAAAGGTGAAGAGTCTTTTTTTGGAAAATTTTGTGGTTTCTTAATGTGGGATTCTACCACAGAGGCTCAGGTTGCCATAATGGCTGAAGAACTTAACCTGAAATAATGTAAATAAATTGTAGTTAGATTTAAATTAGCAAATTGAAGTGGCACTTGTTTTAATGGGGAGTATATATATGACTATTTCCCAGTTAATTTTTCTGTAATTAAATGTTGTACCTTTAAATTAAACAAGGCTTTTATATAAATGTTGTAGGCCTTAAATCTGTCTTATTTTTGAGGTAATGGTTCTTTTTTTCATGTGCCTCAGGTTTTTCTCTGTCACAGGTATGTGTATTACTATAAATATATAATATATATGTATCAAAATTTTATTAAAATATTTAATACTATAAAAGGCTCAGTTGAAGGATTCAAAAAACACTGGGCTATTTTGCAGTATATTATTAGGCTTAATTCTTCATTTTGCTAAAAGATAAGGAGCATTTGGAGTGGGTGGTTGGTAAGGCTCCCACATAAGAAATAAAAAACCAATTAAGTTAATATATATACACATAAAATAAAAATGCAGCAATTAAATTTGAAGTTTGGTTTCCAACACCTTGAGACATGTAAAAACCAGTCTTCCCCAAAAGAGCAGATACAAAGTTGAGAAAGGAAATTTGTATATTGATAGCATTCCTCATGAGTGGAATTTCACTGTGGCTCTCAGCTGTGGTGTTCATTACAGCAGCCATCTGCTTTGGCAGTGCTGTAATTTCTTTTTTCGGTATCTCAGATGAAATTAAATTCATCATACAGTGAACACTGCTAGGAAAGTAAAAATCTAAATATTAGCTTGGTATTAAAGTTATGGTAGCTCATTGCAATTTATATCCTTTTTGTATAGTGTTCCAAAAAGAGAGGAGCATCATTAACTGTTTTGAATATTCAGAGAAAGGCTGTCTATTTGGGTGGTTTTGCTTATATTCGTGTTCCAGTAATTCTTGCAACCTCACAGTGAAATGGGATTTTAGAACTTGAAAATGTGACAAGCAAATGGATGGGGAAAAACATTGAATCAGCAGAGGTCACAGTGAGGGACAGATTGCTCTTCTCTCCCGCTCTCTTTCCTATTACTGATACCCGCTGGTAGGTCATTCTTAACTCCTCTTTTACTCTGCCTCTTAACAGTCTGAAGCTTGCAGGTTTTTACATTTATCCTAATAGTTTGGTGTTATGTTCTGTCAGGAAGCATTCCCAAATTCTTGCTGTGTTTTCTGTGTATACTTCCATGTGCACATTAAAAAATACCAAGTTAACTGAGAAATTTCACTCCTGCTTCTCTTTTTTTTTTCCTTTTCCACTTCTCTAGCTTTGCTGTTCTTTTCTCTGTTTTCTCTACTTCATTTAGTGTTTGTGACACTTTAACTTGCCTAATCCTATATCTTCACAGATAATATTATGTACTCTCTCACTCATTTAATTTTCCTTCTTGTTTCCTCTCCATCCCTAAGAGGGAAAGTTCCCTTTTTAAATATGTATCTTGATCTCAAAAAATCCTCACTTAATCCATATTCTGCCCACTTTATTATTTTGCCTCTTGCCACAGTCAGTAATATCTGCTTTCATTATTGCTTGTCTTATAGTTGAGAGTTTTATAGCTACATCAGTTATAACAATCTTCCATGTGTTCCAGCCAAAGAAAAATGGGAATTCAGAGCACACAGTCTGTCTGCAGTTCCTTCTGATTTGGCTACAGAGTGAGACTGGAGTGTGCTTAGGAAGTGTTAAACGTGAGAAGATGCCTGATTGCAGAGCTCCTGTGCTGGTTGTATCTAAAGCTCAGAGGTGTTAAATGGCCCAAACTGGATGTATTGTGTGATGGAGCGTGGTTCTGTGGACTGGGCAGATGGTCTCACTCCTGCCAAGTGCTGCTGTAACTCATCAGCTGGAAGGGTAGCCCAGTTCACTCCAATTCCTGTAAAGTTCTTGCCACTGGGAAGGGCTATCAAAAAAGTCTGAGGCTACAGAAAAGTTCCCATGTATAGAAATGAGGTGAAATAATATTCAGAGTAAAAAATGAGTGCAGTAGATGAAAAATGCTGGCAGCTAAATTTGGTCCTCACTTCCATTCTTTTATGTCTGATAAAGTACTCCAAATGGATGGTGGATAGCATATCTGTCAATATATACATTTACTTAAATAATGGAAATGAAAGTCAGTTCCTGAGCTATATGTCTCTCAGAAATGTTTGAGACTTTTTTCTTTTTAACCTTGAGGTGTTCTATATGGTAGCATATTAAATTAGCATAAAACATTATGATCATTGAGAGTGATATATGGTCATGTGTTCTCTTACAATGCATCAAGAATAATGAGTGGTAATTGGTCCAGGACATTGATTAAAGAGCTGTGGAGATGTAGTTTACTACACAAATGGCCTATCAAATCTCATCTCTGTTGTACTTGCCACTTTATTACTCTAACCTGAAATATCACAAAACTATCCCTGGATGTAGATATATTTATAAAAAACCTTTGTAGGTAGTTATTTGGTCTAGCTGTGGAAAAAAATCCATATTCAGAGGGTATACTTGTAACATCTCCAAAAGAATTTTCTGTGGAGGATTTTACTGGAATCTTTAGGTGTCATGTCATTAACTGTGGGGGATCATGAGTGGTCACAGAAAACCTTTATTTTAGCCTCATTTTGGATGTAATGTCTCATTCCAAATAGGTAAGTTCAGTGGGTTCTGTTCAGTCTGGTGTGAACAGGCTGAATCACCGTCCCTGGGGGTATTTAAAGGTTGTGTGGATGTGTCACTTCACCTGGGACAGGGTTTAGTGACACTGCTGGGTTAATGATTGGCTCAGTGATCTTACTGCAACCCGAAAAATTCTGTGGTTCTGTGAAACTTTGTGGAAGTGACACACTAATCCTTCACATAAAGTAGTTTGGAAATAATGATTTTGTTATTGTTAGCTGAGGAAGATGTATAGAATGCTCTGTAAATTAATAGATTCTCAGTGATTTATGTTTCTGACATACTTCATTTATTTACATGCTAATTTTTTTCTGTTTTATCCTTACAAGACATAAATTCTAATATGCCAAAGGAAAAACACATTTCAACAAGAAGCTTTTATTTTGGAAGTGTCATTTTATGTTAAAAAATTGCATCCTTAACCTAATCCTTTATTTTTTTTTTGGGACAAAATGCTTTGCCAGCTCACTTCCTGCATGCATAAGAGCAACAGACTTGTCTTGAATAACCTTTGCCTTGATTTTTATTTTTCTTTGAGCAGCATATTAAATATTAAACACTATGTGGGTTTGCTCTAATAACAATAATGGGCAAAACAAGAAATCATTCTTTTTCCACAATTCTTAAAAAGTTGTATGAAAGTATCTTAAGGTGGGAAAGACAGATTTCCTTAAGGCCTTTGCACACATCTGCAGTAAATCAATTTGCCATGGAGATTGGAAAGTGAGCTGACATGGCCTTGCACAGGAGGGTGCAGAAGCCCTAGTCAGGATATCTGTGTTAATGTGTCTTTCTTCTGACACTTAATCTCCATTGGATAGCTCAGACTTTTCATGGCTTTTTTTTAATTCTCTGAGCAATTTTTCTCGCCTTTGCTCAACCAGTGAGGGAGAAGACCTTGAAAAGAACTGGGAGATTGATGTGCTGTCTCATAAGAGGAGCTGGAAATGCTTGATTTTTTTATTTTTTTTTACAAAAGTATGAGGTAAGGCAGGGCTTTATATGCTAAAGGACAGTGTTGACATTAGAACAAAGAAGTAAAAGTAAATTATAGGGTAGAAGAATAAGTCAAAAGTGAAAACCTCTAGAGCAGGGAAGTTCAGGATCAGTCTTATAAAATCAATAAATAAAAATATCTTGGCACAGGAGGAAATTCAATTACAAGCTTCATGAAAATTGTTGGAAGACATAATAAAACCTTAAAATGAAGTAATATGTATAAGTAATCAAACAGTGTTGACTACATCTTTATGAATGACAAGCTTATGGTATAAAGTACTCTCTCAGTCCTGAAGGTCTATTTTTATTTGTGACTCTCTCCCACTTCTCATGGGCATAGCACATAAAAATGATGTATATGGTTTAGAGAAGTGTCAACAAGGCACAATCTTTCAGAGAAGCCCTAAAATATGCTCTTCATTTCTCTTCTGCTTGTCTGCAGCTTAGTCTTCTTCTCATTATAGTCCCCAGCTCTTACTGATTCAGTGGCTGCAGTAAAAACTGTTATTCTGAGCTAATTGTCAGTGGGTTTTGCTAGAGCTGCTCTGTGGCATTTGGTTCAAGAAAAGCCAGTATTAAATAGGGTAAAAAAGCTACTATGCATAGTACTCTGGCAAAAATTAAGATCTAAAGATCTAGAGCAGCAGAAGTGCAGTCAGAATTAGGTAAAGATGATTATGGCTGGAACAGGTGACTCATTCTGAAGCCATTTTGGGGCTCTTTTGGCCAATGTGGTAACTTTGGAAAGTTAACTGCATTGCAAAATCACCTGCAGATTATTTGTCCATTTATACATCTCCTTTCCCCCCTCAACCCTCAAATATTGCTCATTACATGTTTCTAGTAGCTGCTTACCCAGAGAAGAAGACACATTTCTCAGTTCCATGTAACAGGTGAATCAAAAAGATCTTGTTACTTTTGAATGTTCTCCTGTCTCTGGGAGTGTGGAGGATCAATAATCATATGCAAGGGTTGGAAGAATTTAAAGAGTACAGAATAAAAAATTAGGATCTTTATGTATGTATGGAACATGCTTCCAGAATTATTCTACACCAAAAAAATTGCATGTCTCTTATTTATAATTATTTAAATTAGCACAGTTGATGCAGTGTATAAATCAGGAATTTGCATCTGATTGAAGATTATACAATATCCTGAAGTGTGCAGCCTAAGATCTGTATGATTTTGCAGTCAGGCTTCCTGAGAACTCCTTTATACCAAGAGAGAAATACTGTGTAATTACAACTGCAGAATTTAATGTAGATAGCACCAGTTTATTGTTTATCTGATTTATTTCAGCTTTTCCTGAGGTTCCAATCAGTCATGGTGCACAGAGCTAAAATAAAACCTTTTTCAAACTCAGAAGTAGGTTTTGGGTAGGATGTGAGGGGGGAAGACTTCCCCTGTGTTTGATGTGTCTCCCTCTGCCCCAAGGGTGACTCTGAGTGAATCATGCAGTGAATACAAGAGGAACCTGTGAGGCTTTCCCTGTATTTTTGGGATTATTTCCATTGTGTTGCTACAAAGCAGAGTCACACCAAATCCCCTTCTGTAGCTGAAAACTTGGTTTATCTTTCTTTCACCTCTAACAAACATGCAGGGACCCTGGTGTTTGAAATGTGCTCGTCATTTACAGCAGGGATTCATTTTTTCTCCCTTCCCTTCCTTGTGTAAGTTATTAGACTGGTTCATACTGAAAATGCCTTATGTAGGCTCTCACTTCATTCCTGATTGAGGAATAATTTATCATGTCCCTGTGCATAGGAATCTCCCCTTTGGGAATCCAGCCATTGTGACAGGAAGGGAGAAAAAGTAAAAATATTGCAGCTTCCATCCCTGCATCCAGCTGTCCAGTTTTACAGTGTTTTATTGTCTGCAAAGGACAGGGGCAGGGTGGTGAAACAGGCAGATAGGAGATGAAGATATGAAGAATATTTCAGTGATTCAGCCTTTTACTTTTTTGCAATATCAGGCTCTGTGTTGCCCACCCTACAAATCAAGCACAATAATTAGACCCACAGAGATCTTAACCATGACTGTACAGAATATATAAAGCTGTCAGAGATCCCAGTCATTCAGGAACACCCTGCTAATGCTTATTCAGCCACAAAAATAATGGAAAATGTAAAAAGAAGATCCAAGAGTCATAAATTAAAAACCTAGACAAAAGAACATGAAGTTCTCTTATGTTGCAATCTCTCACTTAAAATATCATCCTAACAATTTAAATGTACATTTAATAAGAGCAATTTTAAAAAGGAAATAAGAGCAATTTTAAAAGGAACCCATAAACAAAATGTAAGTCAGATTTAGTATAATTAATTTTATTTTTCCTTTTCTCTAAACAAACAAAAACAACAACAACAACAAAACCAAACAAAAACCAAAACAAACAAACAAAAACCCCACAAACACCTTAAATTTTGTGCGGAATGTGCACTGTGGTGATATCTAGAAATTTTGTTTGTGTTCTGCAGATTGAAATTGTCAAGCTGAGTGTATGGATTTAAAAACATCTTCATTTGGAAATTGTAACATACTGTCACTAAACTAAGTGTTGGTTGAATATTATGGGTGTGAAAGGATGGATAGAATTCCCAAATGTACGTGAAACTTAAAACTTCCAATTATTCCTGAATGGGAAAATAGGGAAGCATTTTTAGTGAACCCATTTCTGTATGATATTTCTTGTTTCTTGCACATCCTCCCACATATGATGTTACCTCTGTGTCCTGTTATAGTTGTTCTCTTTTGACTTAAATAGTGTATTTCTTAGGTTCTTAATATCTTACCTTTTAATAGCAAAACAAACAAAAGATACTTTGAGAAGTACCTTCAGCCTTGTTGGGTTGTACTGAATGAAAATGGTGTGTTGAAGGAATATTCAAAAAGGGCATTTGGTAACTTTTGCATTTCCTTTGACTGTTAAACCAAAACCAGTTGGTGAGGGAGGGCCCCACTCCATCCTGTGAGAATTCCACATGATTGAGTTCCTATGAGCACAGCAAATACTGGTCTTGAGCTCTCTGCTTCTTTCTCCCTGATCCCAGGAAACGTGTACTGCAGAGAATAATACAGGAGTAGTCCTTAAAGGTGTTTGACAAACACAACAATTAGAAGAAACTACAGAAAGACTACACAGTCAAATGCACTGATTTGTTTTTAAACCAGTATAGACTAATTACACTTTTATGTCTGTGGTACTTACACAGACATTTGTTCAACAGCATGCACATGTTGCTATGGCAATCATTTTGTTTGTCAAATCCTAAGTAAACTCAAAAGGAAAAAAAAAAGCCTTTTCTTTTTTTTTAAAATTTTTTTTTAATGCTTTTTCTGTTCTGCCTAGTATCTCCAGCCCACACACAGCTGCTATAAAACAGCCCAAAGTCTTCTGTCATGGAGGGTTTTTAGTCTGGCAGGAGCGTGGCTGCTGTCAGAGGGGTCTGTGCCTGTCTGTGAGCACTCACCCCCTCCTCCCTTGCTGTGTCCCCACTGCTGGGCACTCCTGCTCCCCTTGCTGCCACTTGCCTGCCTCCTTTCCGAGGACACAGCCCAAATCCCCCCCATGCTAAGATCCCTTCAAGCTCTGTAGGATAATTCACTTTTCTTGTGGCCCCAGTGAAAAGGGAGTTCTAAGCTGTCTCTGCACTCAGGCTGCAGAAATGCAGCTGTGTGAGTTTGTGGGTCAGGGACACAAGTGTTGTTGTTGGAGAGCTCTGACCCTGCTCTTTGCAGGTTTGGGTGGTGTTCAGGTTGATGCATTCCTTACATTCCATTTCAGAGGGGGAGAAACCCTGATTAAATCTGTTCACCCTCAGCTCTTACTGACACCATCTCTGCTGGGAGAGTGACCACAGTGGGAAAGAAAGAAGGCTGAAAGAAAGAAAACTTTTTGTCTGAAATTTCCTCAGAACCTCTGAATGCCAGTGGCAGGGATTCTTTTCTCCTCCTCCTGCAAACAGTTTGCAGGGGCGTACCTGACAAATGCTGTCCTAGAAAGGACCTCGTTTTTCAAATAAAACGTTACAACTCCATTTTTATGACTACTCTCTTAAATTTTCATCCGTGAACACAGGTTTTTATAACCTGTGACAACACATGGAGAATAGAACATTTTGGCTGCTTATAAGAACTTCTGGTGAACATCTAACAGTAGCAGCACAGGTAACTATTTGCCTTTTTCAATTTCATGCATTTAAATGCAATTCTTTGGTTCTCCTGCATCACAGCCATTTTGAGACGTGTGAGTGTGATGGCATTTTAAGAAGGAAGAAGTAGGAAGCTGCAGCATAAATCCCTTATATGGATTCTGCCCTTAAGGAATCGTGTCCAGAATCCTCCTTAATTTGGTGACTACCCAGAAAACACTTGAGTTGCTCCCTTTAAATAATAGCAGCCATGTCAGCACTTACTTGGGTGCAGGAACATTTTTGACAATCCCATGTCTATGGTTGTAACATAATTTCACAACTTGATTCTGAAATCTTTGGGATTTGGGACGTGAAAGTTTTGTCTGACACAGAGGCAAGATCCTGCCAAGAAGTGCTTTGACTGCAAAAGGTGGAGCTCACGTGTCTTAGTTAGATGTAGCCAGCTTTGACAGAAATGCTGTCAGAAATGCTCTTTTATGTGAGGCTTGTATGGGCAAGAATTCATATTCAGATATCTTGAACTTTTTAGGCATCTTATAAAGATAGCTTTAAGCTGTAATTTTTAGAAGAAGATACCTTAGTATGATAAAGGTTGCTCTGAAGAAGACACAGTTGATGTGTAGGTTGGAAAAAAAGAAAAGTTAAATAGGTAAACAATACAATACATATGAGAAACAAAGAAAACTGTATTGCCCAAAAATAAATTATCTCTGTTTTCTTGCATCCTCGCTTAATTGAACTGTTCTGGAAGCTGAATTTGGATAAGCATATTTTGTGTTTTGCTCTAAAAAAGAAGTGCAGATACTTTGATTAGCAAAGGAAACTCTGTACAATTTATGTACTCTGAGCCTTATAATGCTCATTAATGTCAGTGTGTCTACTTATATTGGACACTTATAATCTCCACTAATGTCACTATTGCAAGACAAAGAAACTGGAGGAGGTGAGAGTTTTGCTCTAGTTGGACTTCAGCCTGTACCTACTGAAATCCTGATCCTACTCCAGCAAAATTCCATCTATTTCAGCAAGGTGACTTTTTGAGTTTTGGATATGAAGGGTGGTCTGATTTGTGCTTGGGATTTGTGCAAGGGGGAGAAAGTCAACACCAGCTCATCAGGCCCTCTGTGGTTGATTTTGCTGAGCAGATCGTGCTGGGTGAAGTTCAGCTGCCGTGGTCACACAGGGCACAGCACAGCCCGCTCCTGACGCCAGCCCTGACCTGACACGTTTGTGTTTGAGAGGGAAGCTGCTGCTGGCTGCTGGCTGCTGGCTGCCCAGGGCAGTGGAACAGCCTTTAGGTGACTGATTTTTAAGGTTTCTGATTGTGGATAAGATTAACTAAAATCTGATTCCAGATAAGATTAACTAAAAAATTCCTTCAGCAACAAAGCAAGGGTTTGGTGACATTAAGCAGGGCATTGAAGAGACCTCTGTGTTTTTACCCAAGTGGATTTTTAAAATTTATATGCTAATAATAGCATTTTTCTCTGTAGTATTCTCAGATCTTCTTGATTTGTTTTTGTTCTGCAGTTACGTTGTGGGTTTGTTTCATACTTAACTTAACTGGCAGAATTTCGGGGGTCATACAGGAGGTGTTAGCAGACAAGCTATTAGCTGGGAAGCTGCAGACTTTGAATGCACATACATACATACATAAATAAACAGAGGCTGGAAGAAGAAAGATGTCAGTGGGAAAGGATGGATGCAGTGGGTTTTAACTGTTTATGTGTGAATGCAGCTTGCACTGGGTAAAGATTTCAAGTTGGCAAATCCCTTATTCCTATTATACCCTAGGCGGGTCCCTTATAAATGGCACACGTTCCACATTGCTCAGGTGTTGTGTGCAGAGCACCTCTGAACAGGCTACACTGACTGTAGATGACAGGACTGGGGAAAATTCATGGGCAAAATGTTCTATATTTTACCACATAATTAGTATACCAGTCTTTTAGATTTGTAACTTGTTTTCAAAGCTCTCCACTGGAGAGATTCATTTCCCAATGTATATTGGGGAATGAAAATGGCACAGAGAGAATCCATTCTGCATTTCACTGGTCAGTTGTCTATATTCCTTTAATGCTCATCTAGGCAGGTTTGGGGGGGGGGGGGGAGGATTTTCATCAAAAATTGCTGATATCTGGTATTTCTTTTTTAAATTAGTGCCTGCATAATCTCCTGTGGATAGTGCACTCTGGCTTTCAAGCTAAAATATGGAACAAATACCCTTGACTTGAGCAGATATCATTATTCTCAGTACTCTCATTATTCTCAGCACCTTATCTAGTTCCACACTGTGATGATGTCTTTAACATCTGGGATAATTTCAGTGCTGCACTACTTAGGTTCTAAACATTCAAGAAATAATGTGAATAAGAGCTGGTTCCTGATTCCATTGTCTTCATGGACTGGATTCAGTGGCAATGGATCAAGCTTTTCACAAGCAACATACAGGAGTGAAACAAAGACTTCAAAACCATTATTAATACTCAGTTGATGGGAATAATTCTGAGACTAAATGTTCTTGAGGGGAAGCTTGATAGGCAAGGGAGAATTTGAGGGAAGTCAGAGAGGAATAGCTACCAAACCTGCTAACTGCTACCAGGTTTGGGTTTCTCTGTAATACTCAATCTGCTATGAAAACATTTACAAACAGCTTGCAGGTTATAAATTACTGCACGAGGTGAAGGTAATTAATTTTAAATGGCAGTGGCACTAATTATAAGCTTCCTCCCAGTGACAGCAAATATTGGAGGGCTGTTGGATTCCTAAATTCCAGCCAGCCCACACCATCCATGGTCTGGTGTGTAGGAGTTCTGGAGAGAGCAGATGCTGTGAGTGTTGCCATGTAGAGGATTTCGGAGTCCACATTTCCCATGCAGTGGAGACTTGTCTCACATAACAATGAGTTATGGAAGAGCTTGTGTACTAGAATAACACGGGTAGCTGTAGCAGAAAAATTCTATTAAGTGTTTTTCATCAGAAGTTTGTTCACAAGGCAGTTGTTGCTTTCATTTCCAGGCTACTGGAATCTTATTACAGAACAAAGAATCTTAAATGAAATCTTAATTTGAAAATCCTCAGCTTATCAACCAGCAGTAAGTTCAGGTCGTCAGAGTTAAAATTCTAGACATATTTTGCCAGAACTGGAAATGGAAAAATGGTACTCCATGCAATTTTTGTAAGTTAGCTGTGCAACAAAAAGAGCATTTAATGCTCAATGTGTGCAAACTTTAAACCACAATAAGGTTTTATAATGAAAAGCTTATATTAGTGTGATACATCCGATTCCTTGAGGGATCTATTCTGACTCCCAAAAGCAGGTGTTGACAAAATGGAATAAATACATACAATTAATCAAGATATCTGGGTGCTACTCTTCATTTTAATTAACAGTGGTCTTTGACATAAGTAAATTTTGATTATTTACTTCAAAATCAGATTATTTGTAACTGAAAAAAAATTAAAACATCAAAGCTGATAATGTGTAAATGATTATCAATCTTATCAGACTGAACATGGCATGAATTTGTTGAATATGTATAAGCAGTTCCAATAAGTCTGCCTTGGTGAAGGTTTACTGCTTTTAAGTGTGCTGAATCCTGCTTTATAACCTGGGCAGGTGAGGGTCTTGCTGCAGGGCTGCTCTGAAGAAAAAGTTGCAGATTCATCTGCCCTGTGTCTTGCATTTTTATCCCTTCTGAGAAGGCTGAAAGCTCAGGCTTCCCTTCCTTTCCTTTAGTGAATTTTTCCAGACTCTCAGTTCCACAGGATTTGAGGGTTTTCATGGAGGAAGACTGTTTTGTAGGTTATTTTTAAGGATTTTACCTGGATTCATATCATGTTCTGCATTAAACAGTTTGCAACATTTTAGCTGCAAATGCATCTTTGCAGTAATTAAAGCTGAACATGAACCTGGCTACCTGGACTATTTTGTAAATTCCCCAGGGAAAGTTGGTTCTCTTTTTCTGTACAATTCCATCTAAATCCAAAACAGTACACCTGAGAAATAATTGTAGTTCTCATTATTTTGGTAGTGGCTTTTCATCACGTGTCAGTCTTCTTTTTTTTTTTTCTTGCCAGCTTTTTATTTACATATTTCTATGATACTTTTTATTTACATATTTTTATGCTACTTTTAAATTACATATTTCTGTGACACTTTTTATTTGCATATTTCTATCATACTGGGGCCTTTTCTTTCCCTCCTTTCTTCCTTTTTCTTTTTTCCTGATGTAGTGGGCTACAAACAATGACAATTTTCATGAAATGTTTTATGGTAATTCCACCAGGCTTGGTTTTTTTTCCTGGTGAAAATAAAAAGCTTGTCAAAGTGGTCAATGTTTCACTTTTTTAGACTGGTTTCTTAAAATAATGAAGTTTCTGGGCCATGACCATCAGTTATTCCTCTTCTTCCATGTCCCATCAAAATGTTAATATTTCTTATCCAGCTTCTATGAAGCAGAATTTGGAGTAGCAGAAGTATCAAGGTTACAAACATTCCTCAAGTTATCCTCTGCTTGTCTTTGCATTTTTACCAAGGATCCAAGTTAATGTGTGATGGATCATTCTGGGAAGTCCCAAACCAGCCCCTTTTCTGTACTTGGCTGACTCGGCGTTCCTAATGCACGGGAGTTTGGAGGTTTTGTGTTCCCCTGTGTGTGTTTGGTGATGCTCTCCCAGCCCTCACCCCCTGATGCTGTTCTCAGGGTGCACCTCACCTTCTGTGTGGTGTTACCCTGCCGAGGGGGATGGGTTCATGGGCTCTGCCACCAGCAGGGATGGGAGGCCATGAGGTGCTCACAGGTTTTACATTCCCTGCCCTGGCAACCCAGCCCTTTGTGTTCCTGCCTCCTGCACACAGGGTCTCCTTTCAAGAGGAGATTGTATTGATCTCAGCTTTCTCACCATCTGCTGCCCAATCCATTTCCCTGTTTCTTTCATTTTCTTTAGCATCTTACCTGTATTTTGCTCTTGACCAGCCTGTTTGAATTGTACTTGTGCATTTCTTAGGAACTGGTCCGAAGGCAGATGCCACTTGGTGAGGCAGAATTGATTCAACTTAAGTCAAAGAAGTGGGCTTTATTTAATATTATATCTCTGATATAAATTGCAGCATTGGCAAGCTACAGAACGCCATGGCATTCTGCAGTGGGCAGAGGGATCAATTTTTACATTTCTTCCTTGTGAGCTGGAATTTTACCTGGGTTATGCCTGCCTTGCCTTTGCAGTCCAGGATGAAGAAGGACCAAGCCTCCCTGACACAGTCACTGCTCAGAAAAGTTGCATATTTGACCTAAAACCCTTGACTGTATCCTGTTAAGCCAGGAAACTGATTTTTGTTTGTTTTCTAGGATACAGAAGGGTGTAACTAACCGTTTACAGTTTCCTAAATACCTGTGGGGTTTTATGCATACTTTTTATAGTTCCTTGAATTAGCCCTACAAATTCATCATCCTTGGTGCTACTACAGCATCCTCTGCCTGTTCTTGTGTGTGTTAAGCAGCCAGTGTTGGCAGAGATGTGAATTAGAAGTTATGTCCTGTAGTAAAGGCTGTGATCTCTTTGATTAATGTGAATATTTCAGGTTACTAACAATAAATGCAGCTACAAATTAATAACAACGTTGCATTTATTTGTGAATTTCTAGTAAGATGTGCAATACTGTACAAAAGTACATTGCTAAGTCCCAAGAGCAAGGACCTTTGAGTAAAAGATTTAGAGGCATTGAATAGATATAATAAAACAAATTATGTTCTGCTACATTACTAATTATACCTTGTCTATAGGTATAATTTTCTATAATAAAACCATGTACCTTGTTATTCTTAAATGCAGGTTAGAATGTACACGGATGAATTGACTTCTAGAGACAGTCAAAGTGAATTAAAGATACAACTCTGTGAATTTTAATAGTAATTTTGTACAAGTTCTGTACTCATTATTCTTTATGAGCTTTATGCATTTAGGCATTTCTACCTGACTCTTTTCAGCTTTTCTATATGTGTATGTATTTTTAATGTCTTTTGGTTTAACTGCTTCACATAATCTGTTTCATCATCACCTGTTATGGAAAAAAAAAAAAGTGTGCTTAATTGAATTTAAATTATTTTAAGAGTCTACAAGTTATAACCATCATCTACTAAGACAGAATTTCCAGCTTGTAGGAGTTAGTAACTTTGAAGCTGACATTTCTTTTCTCCAGTAATGATTGCAAACTGTAGATTCTGCACAATGGCATATTACATGAAGTGAAAGTTTAATTATAAGGGGAAAATTAATTGAATATTTCTGTTTGATTAATAACAAAGAAGCAAGAACATCACGTTTGATTTTGGACAGGCCCAGTAGAGGTTGTTGAAGTGCTGCTTTCAGTGAGTTTAAGGTGGGTCTCCTTTCACCTCGTGTTCCTCGAGGCTGAGCAGGGGCTGTGGCCCCTCTGCTTTGGTTCCTGCTGGGTGTGGAATTCAGAGCAGCCCAAAGCAGACCTGGCAGGTCACAGGGCTGTGACACAAACTCTCTCAGCTGGTGTCACCAGATGATCTTCAGCTCAGTGAATGCAGCTTGAAGGAGCAGTGCAACAGCTCTGTGTGAGGACAGGCTGAAATGGTGGAAAGGATGAGGATTGTGCTTTCCTCAGAGGGCCTGGAGAATAAATGGCCCAGCAGTTTCAAAGTCAGAGGGCTCTGTTCACATCTTATGTAAAATAATTTGAATTCATAATGGCCACGGAGAGCTCAGTAAAATCACCCCAAGAGGGAGCAGCAACCAGAAACAAGCTGATGAACAAAATTGGGATTTTTTTTTTTTTAGTATATCAGAATTTCATCTTTTAAAATTTATTTAAAATTAAAGACACTTAAAGCATGTCACTTTTTCCCTGTTGTAATTATGGATTACTGAAACCTGCACATGTCCTTTTTGCCTCTGACATCTCCTTGCTGGGCTTTCTAACCACTGAATTATTAACTTCAGAGAAAGCCTGACCTGCTGCCAGAGATATGTACTTTTTCTGGGCAGGCTGTTTATGGCATGTGGTTCCCAGATGATTATCACATCACTCAGCAAACAGTTGTTTCTGAACTCACCCACTTAGTGAATGTACAGGATATTTTTTTACTGGCAAAGTTACTTTACCAAATAGTTGGATGCATAGGAACTAAAATACAAAACACTACTGAAAATTCAAATGAGTGTTGTCTGTAAAATTATGCCTGACAGTTACTTTGCTGAGCAAGAAGTTTAAAAGAGACCTCCTGACAATCCAGCTGTAACTGGAAGTTATCCATGTCAGGCATTACCTGTTGTACAAGATGTGCTCCTCCAAAAAGTGCTCTGTGTACAACCTTGTGATGGGTGCTGTTTCAGTAACTAAGATATCCTAATAATTAAGAAACACTCCTGAGTAAACAAACCCACTTTTAAGTGCTTTGGTTTTCCATAGAATTTTTTGTCAGTAAAGTTATCAGACTTATTACCTAGGGCTAGAACCCTACACAGTTACAGCTGTGAATGTGCTGAGGTGGGATCAAATCTTATACCCAGCACAGTCCTGTATAATCTTTTTTTTATTTTTTTTTTTCCACAAAAAAAGTACTGTGATGCACCAAAAAAAGAGTGGGGCTCAATCTCCAATGCTAAAAGAGGGACAGAAGAAAATGGTTTTGATTTTCAGGGTACTATGGAGCTTCATAGGCAGGCTCTTGTAAATGGATACTGGTTTCCCTACAAATTTAAGAATTTCTGGAAATAATAATATGTAGCTGAGCATTAGCACTGCTTGATATTCTGATAAATTAAACTGCCCTCATGATGGTGCTTTTGAATCTACACCATAGGAGATTTGGGCTTACTGGCATATCTGCACTATAACCTGTGTATCTAACCCATAGCTTTTTACTGGAAAAATTGAAATAAGCCTCACAATTCATCTGAAATGTGTGCCAGGGCTCCCAGTGCATAAGAATAGCCTGATGGAGCTGTATGTGAAGGAGGAGAAGCTTCTGAACTTTTCAGTAGGGGGTTGAATGTATGTTATGGCAAATAGATCGTTTTAAATTAGAGTTCAGTACATTTAGGATAGAGTGTATTTTTTCTCCTGTATAAATTGCCTCTGAACACAATTCAGAAACCCAATCTTAGGCTTAGCAATGAACGTTTCCAGACCATAAATTAATATCTTCACAGGGAAGAAATATGGTTTATTATAGAATCACCTGCAGTTGGCACTATAATTATGGCTTTGTCAGTATTTCTGTGAAAAACTATTTATTAGGAGTTTTGGAAAAATACTCTTTCAGAATGAGCTGTAATGGAGTGTGCAGCTTTGCAAAGTCTGAGCCCGAGGTGTGTCCTGCACTTGGTGCTCTGAACAGACAAATTTGACTTTTCTCCTGCGAAAGGTCACAGACAAGTTGTTGGGAGATTCCCAGAGATGCTGACTTTTCTCTTAAAGTAGCCTTTTTAATATTTTAAGCAGGGAATCATCCTGCTCAGGATGCCTGGGGTCTGTTCTTGCTGACAGCATCAGTCCCTGCAAGGTGGGTCATGCCCCTTCCCGCAGGGCTGGCAGTGCCAGAGCAGAGGGGGAATTTTCCTCTCCTCATGGGCTGGGCAGTCCTGGGTGAATGGTGGCACTTGGTGACCCTGGAGGTCTTTTTCAGCCTGAGTGATTTGGTGATCCTGTAATTTCTTTGCTTTCCTTACAAAAAAGATGGCAAATTTGCAATTAACAAACTGTTGCTGTATCCACTGGCACAGCGAAGATGTGTAATTCAGTTTCAGTATTTTCCTCAACCTGGTGCATACAGATTAATAACTTGATGCTCTAAATCAAAAAAATAAATTTAATTCAGATTTCAAAGTTAGTTATTAGCCCAAGAGAGCTATATAAGTTTGACAGGAAAAATTTAATATATTAAGAGGATGCTATTTTACCACATTGACTTTCTTCAAAATGGTCACTTCAATTTTTATCTCTTCTTTAGCTGGCAGTCTTGACTCTGTTTTCTGAAACAGCCTTGTGGTTCTGAAGAAGTTCTTCTGAAACTAATAGAATGAGAATCAGAGTCAAAATGAGGTTAAATGAGATGGAAAAAGTGTCAAAGAAAGACACTGGAAATGTTGACCAGCCCATAGTTAGTGTGAGAGCACTGATGTCTCACAATAGTCTTGTAATGTGCACTAAATTAAAAGCAGGGGAAAAAAAATTAGAAATTTAAGAAGAAACAGTAATCCTCACTTGTTTAATCTGAAATCAAGGAAGCAAATTTTAGTGAGCCAAGAGTGTTTTTCAGGATAAATATAAGTTCAGATGCTGGGGTCAGGGGTCTAGGGCAGGGAGAAATGGCTCTTATCCCACTTTTGTGGGCTTTGTTTCAGGGTGTGAAGAAAGAAGAATTAAAATTCTTGCACCCCTCCAACAGAGATTATTATGTGTCACATAGCCCAGTGAAGAAATTCTTTCATTCCAGAAATGTAAAGTTATAAAGACATTCACAAGTACAAATTTCCTCCTCAGCTGGTAATATTATTTGAGTGTTAAAAAGGGTGTTAATGAGTGATTAAAAATAGGCATAATTTAGATTTTAAAGGTCCTACTCACTCTCTCACAATTAGCAGCATGTATATATTATTATATATTAGTACAGCTTAATCAGATCAGGAGGAAATGATTTTGACTCAGAGGAAAGGAAATCCCAGGGATGATTTTTCAAAACAGATAGGAACATATATTCTCATTTTAAGGATTACCTACATGGGACAGGATTCACTGATGCTGTAACTCTGGCCATGGAATGAAGATGGGCAGGTTCTGGATTCTGACTGTGACTTGATGGTTTTCTTAAAGGGTTGTTCAAAATCGTACAGAAATTAGGGGCATGATGTGGCAGTCATGGAGCAACATCTGTCATTAGCATGAGGTTGGCAAGAGCTCAGAATAGATGGGTAAAATGGTCACTTTTGGCTTTCAAAATAGAAAAATGTCATACTGTGCTCTGTATTCATAACTGGTACAGAAACTCTGATTTCCAAGCTCTAGTTTATCTCCAAGAATACCAGAAACTGTATCATTTTTCCCAGTTCTGTTCACTGCCTGTGAAGAGCTGTATTTTCTATCCCCTTAGTAGTATGCCTTGAAATCACAAATAATCAGTTTGTACAGCTTATCATTACCTCTAATCCTTAAATTACACTCACACTCTCACTAGAATCATAGCAAGTGGCTTTCATGAATTCAGTAAGGCACAGCTCTGTAAAAAAAAAAGCATTGCAACTTGTGAAGGAGGCACTTGGGAGGGAAAATATGTCCTGGAAATGGCCAGGGCTACTTCCCCATTCTGTATATCTTGAGGAGTGTGTTTATTCTGTGGTAATGCCAGCTAAATAAGCAGCATTAGTAGTTAATTAAGAGACTATTAAATATGAACAAGGCTGCTGTAACCTGAACTTGTAACAGGGTAAATGGAATTCAGAAAATGTTGGTTGAAAATGTAGCATGAAAATTTCTAGGGCTGATCCTTCAGAGTTTAATAGTTTGCATTGTCTTTTGTCATAGATTAAATAAAGACTGATAGCACATCTGAATAGTAGCATTTTATACTCATTTTTTAAGAGGGAGTGGTTTTAGTAACCCAGCCCTTACTTACAATGGGATGAGAACAGGTTATGAATATAGCTTAATTTCTCCATGCTTCAGTCATCTTCAGATTTCTTTAAAATAATGAAGCAGTGCCAGAATCCCACACTGTGTGTCACAGTAACCACAAACCAGTGCAAGAGATATATCAAATCAAGCATTTGATATGTTTAATGCTTTTTAAAAACCTTTTCAATATAGGCAAATAATTTTTTAATACAAAATGAGTGATTCTGAAATTTTTGTTTTCTTTACACATTCTGGGAAATTTTAAGAGTAAAAGTGAATGATCTGATACATGAAAGCACAATAATTTTGTAGTAGTAGTAAAAAGGGAAAAATTAAAGTATTTTAATTTAACATATGCTGCAGCTTTTCCCCATTCCTGCTTCAGGGAAGAGTCAGGCCGTGCCTGACAATAGATTTGTAGTAAAAGTGTGTAATTCCCTTCTTACAGGCATTCATTATTACATTTGAGATATTTCATTTCATAACAAAGGCAAAGAATCATCTTAGGTGCTTTTATCATGGTAATGCTTTAAAACACAGAATGACATTTGTGGTTTTGGCATATTCCTTTCATGTTCTGCAGAATGGGGTATATCCTGTATGAGTGTGAGTACCTATGGCAGTTCCACATCTTCCTCTTTGATTTCCTAGGATAGTAGGAATTTGCAGAGACTGATACAATGGTTGGTTTAGTGAGTGTGGTGTCATCAGAGACAAAGCTTCAATTCCAATTTCTCTGCGCTTGCTAATCGCTTTTAGAAGATGCAACATTAAATAGACATGTTCAGTTTTCCTACTTATTTTTCTCTTTTATAACTTTTTATATCATTATTGTCAGATGTGCCCAAAATACAGTGGGAGGTTTTCAAAAGGAATCAAATCACTGCAGCAGAAGCAGTCTCACCAGTTTGTAGCAGATTGCCCCCAGTGAAGGACTGCAGAACATGTGATGAGTGATGCACACAGGTGTGTAGGGAGCTCTCTCTCTCCATATTATCCTTTCCTTGAGGAGAGGTTGATAAACACAGTTCCTTTTTTCCTCTGTGGAAAAAGAATGGATGAGTTTCTCACTCCAGCCCGGGCGAATTTGGAATCTCATTTTGTGCGGCTCAGAGCCGGGGGCTCGCAGACCTGTGCAGGCTTTTGGCAGGGATTAAGGTAACCCAGGGAGCCAGAGCTGCTGCTGGTGCTCTGAGGAGCCTCTTGCTGCTGTGCCACAGGCTCTTCTCCTCCTCTGCTGCAGCAAACTTTCCTGGGTTTATTCTCAGAATTGGCTGCACTGCTTTTCTTCAATAATCAGGGAAAGCAAATTCCGTGCGTTTTGCTGGAAGGCCCCTGTACTGAAAAAAAGGTCAATGGAAATACCAGTGGTTCAAGGTCTGACAGTCCTAAGCATGTAAAGTAGTGTTTCAAAAGTTACCAGCAAACTGTAGCTGCGGGCAAATATCCTATAAAGCAACTTCTACACCTCTGTAAAATATTTACGTGTGTTTGAAATGAGGTTGTCTCTCATAATGAAGAATAAGTAGCCAACATACTTGCTTGGCTTTACTTTGCATTTTAAGTTTGAAGGCTTTTTAAATTTGAAATCAGATGTATATTTTTTTCTTGTCTCGGTGTAAATTAAAAAAAAAAAAGAAATATGGCCAAATCCATACACTTTATTCTGCTATTAGATTATTTTCTCGACTTTCCTTTCAGCTTTTTCTACAGAATTCACACTTCGAGTGGATTTAATTCTGGAAAGTTATCAACTTTATTGCATAACTGTGGGATATGCTTCTCTAAATGTCAGGTATTATCAGAGCACAGCACATTTAGAAGAACTCAGACTGTATAACCCAAGGTTATATGTATTTAAATCTGACTTCATTACATTTTATACAAGACAGAATATCTCTATCCAAAAGGTCTGTGAGTTTTTTTTTTTCTCCCATTACTTGCCACGCTTCAAAATCAGTTGGAAAAAACCTTCAGAAGCAGAGCTGTGAGGGTCAGAGCTGCACAAAGCATCGACATAATGTTGTGTGTGTTTGATTAACAGCCAGACACAACACCGTGGTACTCATCCTGCCAAAAATACCTCTTCAGGAGCAAACTAATTTATTCTCTGGTAAGGCTGGCAAAGGGTTTAGGTGATGTCAGTGGGCAGGGAGAGTTTGCAGGAGGAGGGCAGAGAACCTCCCTTGGCCCCGGGGCTGTGGCAGGGTTTGGCAGGGCAGCAGGGGCAGGGAAAGGGGTCTGAGGATGCTCAGCAGAGCCAAGCCTTCAGCTGCTGGGGATATCAGGTATATTTTCTGTGTTATAGCAGAGCAATTTAGCACCTGTTTCAAAACTTTTTTTTTTTTTCCTTTTCGGTGTGTGAGGAATTTTAATGCTAAAAGGACCCTCTCGGAGCAGTCAATAATTGAGTTTCTACCAGTGATTCTTTTCCCCTCAGGGCTGCAATATTGGGTTGCAGTGCCTATGATCCACTTTACAAACATGGGTTCTGTTTACATCTGGCTCGTAAAAGTGACTCTGAGAAAGGCAATCTGCATTCACATAGGATTCCAGTTGAAATTGATAAAAAAACTGACCTTATGGGGCAGTTTAACTTCAGTGCTGTCCATGTGACTCTTGATGCACAGGTGCTTAGCTGAGCCACAGAACATGCAGCACCGCTGCTTTAAGCTGCATGAGGGTTTGTAGTTGCAGAGAAATTGCTGATTCTTATTCCCCCTTGTTCTTTTTCTTCGGTGTATATATATATATTTTTTTTTTCTTCAGCAGTAGCTAGAAATCAAACTGTTGCCTGTTTTCATTCATCATCTCCTTTGTTTGTTCTTGTCTGGACCTGCCTGAAAGTGTGGAGAAAATGTATGAATCAAAAAAAGAAAGAAACAGATGCCTTATGCTGAACTTTGTACGGGAAGAGAATAATGAGAGCAAGCAGAGAAAATCAGTCAAACACCACAGCCAGGGGCGTGAAAGCTGATTAGAAATCTAGGAGTTGCACTGCAGCTGGGCTGGGTGGTCAGGAGAGCACCTCACCTCCCCTGCTGGCTCTGTGGCCACCTCCCCTGCTGGCTCAGTGGCCATCCCTCCCACAGCACCCACTGGAAGCAGGAGAAAGGAAAATCAGCAGCAACAAGAAGGGAGTTGCTGTTGGGTTTGTGTTCTCTGTCAATGAGCAGTTTTGGCATGGCCACATGGGATGCACTTGGGATGTCCCCCTGGGGTGACTGAGTGAGGATGAAGTGTCCTTGGAAAGGGCTTCAGCAGAAAGGAAAGAGAAATCAAGGGAAAAGCCAATCTGTCTGTTGGGGAGAGGAGGAACCACTTAGAGCAGGGAAGGTTATAAAGTGTTGTCTCTTCTGCCCCAGCGTTCAGGAGCAGGGTTAGCTGAGACCTGGTTAACCCAACAAATTCTTCGTTTAAGAGAGTTAAAGAAAATATTAGAATTGCCCTCCTGGCCCTGATAAAAATTGCTGCAGGGAAGTACCTGAGGTGAAGTAATTGTGACGATTTTAAACCTCTGAAGACATATTGACATGATCCATAAAACTGGAAAGGACAGAGTGGTTTTCCCTCAAAAGAGAGAAAATAGGAGTTTCTTAGTTTCTTTTGGTGGAGAAATGGAGTAAGATTGATTTTTTTTTTTTTTAAAGAGAGGAGTTAAACTGCTTGAAAATAGCTGGAATTTAACAAAGAGTAGGTAACTGCCAAGATCCATCTGTAAAGTTCAAATCATAAGAAATCAGTTTAATTTCTCTGCAATTGTACAGAAAACCTGGAGAGTAGATAAGGAGTGAGTGGCCATGGTGGTGTCACCAGGGGGAGATGAGGAAATGTGGTCTAAATGGAACCATCATAATTAAAAGCAGATTGCAGTTCTGGGCTTGGAGTGAATGCTGGCAAATAATGGTTCACTGTCAAAAAAGATGGATTTATACCTCATAGGGCTCTGGCCAGAGACCAGTAATATTCAGCATTTTGATAATTCAGATAACAGAAAAGGGAATGTATCTATTTAAATTACCAGATAATATCAAAGTGATATTACCAGCAGCCTCAGGAACAAAATTAGAATTGAAAGCTCTATGAAAAAATTGGGAGAAGTGATTTCTATTTGCAGGTCTCAATCCAATGGATAAAATTGCAAGATCTTACACTTCCTAGGGAACAAACCTATCAAACAGATATGTAATAGGCAGTGCATTATAGTCAGTAGTATTGTATAAAAATATATGGGGATATGGGTCAGGGAACAAACTAAACACAAAAGTAATGTCCTACACTTTAGGGGGAAAAAAAAAAGTTTCACACTTCATTGTTTAAGCATGTGTTTTCTGTAGGGCATTGTGAAGTCTTGAAAAAATATTTAGGTCAAGAAAGAACTGGGTTTCCTTAACCTCAGCTGGGGGAGGCTGAGGATACAAGTCTTCAAATATGTAGCAGATTCCAGTGTGCAGATGATTTTCTTTTATATGATTTGATGGTAGGAGATTAGGATTAAATAGATTAAATTTTATGCAAAGAGATTTTGGTTGGAATGAAGAAAAACATTTGTAAATGAAAAAATAGTTAAAAGCCAAAATAATTTTTTAGAAAGTGTGTAGAATTACCATATTTGGATGTTTTTATAACCTGATTAAACCCATTTCTTCTCTATGCTTTATTCTCATTCTGTCTTGAGGTGAGGCTGGGTCTCAGGCAGATATTTCTCCCATTTTTCCTTTAGGCATTGATATTTTGGATATTAAATCTCACACTGCTTAGTATTGCAGTCCCCTACTCAGTCTGTTTCAGTGCAGGAGATAATCCAATAACAGAGAAAGTCTATTTATGCACATCTTTGAGACTTAACAAATTCCCTTTTCCTATTGATTGCAAAACTTGTTTAGGTTGCATTAAGTATGACCAGAATGTTGATAAGCTCTTCTGCATTATCAGGCAGGGTGGAAAAATTCCTCTTTCTTTATTACACTGAACTCTCCTGCATTAGCATGTTAAAGAATTAGAAATTAAGCCCAATCTGATACTCTGGAAGAAAACCACAATTGGTAAAATCAGGTAAGTAGAGGAGTAAAAATATTGCCCAAAGAAGTAATTTAGAAGATCATGAAGTAGGCACTGTTTGCCTTCAGATCTCTAAGTGTAAAACTTAATTTAAAGCTAATATTCTGTAATGAAATTATTAATTTTTGGTCTCTTTCCTACTGAAAAATGACATACGTAATTTGCTATTTGGACAGAATATAGAGTTATAACTTGGTTTTAGCTGGCTCTAATTTTTTATTACTTGAAAATTTTTTAAATGAAGTTGCACATGAGAAGTCCACTCAAGAATGTCAGGTTTCAGGTTTTGGTTGGGTTTTGTTGTTTGTTTGTTTGTTTGTTTGTTTGTTTGTTTGTTTTCCAAAAGAAGGTGTTTTGACAGTTTACACATTGCAATTTAATATTCAGAATTAATTGTATGCTGATTTAATTAGAAATGGAATAATTTGTCAGTGTTAGAAATTTCAAGCTAACTTGTAACTTGCTGCTAAAGACATTGAGCACAGAGCAGCCTGCTCTCAAACCACTTTATTTCCTACAGTGTGTTTATGGAATATGATGCACCTCTTTGCTGTGTGATAAATACCCTCGAGAAGGCTGTTAAGGAATTAAATGTGCTGTTATCAGCATGGAGCAGAGCAGATAACCTTGCTGTACAAAGCACTGCAGTGTCTTTATCTCATCTCTGTGCTGCAGAGCTGCGCTCGCCAGCGCGGGGACGGCTCCAGAAGTTCTGTGCTCAGAGCAGCTGCAGGGAAAGGCCAGGGAATTTCAGTGGTACTGAGAGACTGCAGCCAGTGGTGGGCTAGTGGAGATCATTCAGCCAGGAGCTGTGCCAGAAATGTAAATGGAACTTTAAGCAATGGAAAATGCAAGTTCTCCTGGATAGAAGTAGTGACAGGACCCCAGGTTTGAGCTGGTTAGATCAGCTCCACCAGAGCTGGTGTAAATCAGTAGCATTTACTTACATGTGCCTTAGCTGTCAGGTGCCACTCACCTAACTGGAACAAAAAAAAAGAAAAAGAAAAAAGGTATGAGAAAAAAGAAGTGATATCTAGTAAGTTCTTAATAGACCCTTATAAATTTCTAGCCCACTAAATGAATATGCAATTAATCATATAACTTGCACCCACCTATGAGCCAGTTGTAGGCTACAGAGGTCTGGGTGTGTCCTGTATTACCTTGGTGGTGCTGTGCTTGTGGGGTGCATTGCTCTCACTGATGATCCTCCTTAGTGCTGAAAAAGAGAAAAGAATGTTCAGCTTTTTAGCAAGTACTAACTGTTAGGGTCACATTTAATGTCATTCCCAAAGCATTTGCCTGTAATCCATATATGTCTGTGTCCATTTAATATTAGCTGGAATGGGAATGGTGCATTGTTAGGGTCACTCCACAGACCCTTATAAAACGTTTATTTGTTTAATGGAAACCTGCAGTCTATATGTGTGAAACAGATGCCTGAAATGGCTCTTTGTGTTTGTGAGGTTTGCTCTGTACCACTGAGCAGCATGAAATTTTTGTTATGGAATTGAACCAGGGAAGATCCATATCTTGAGGAAGAGTTGAACAATTTACACCACTCAGTCTTGGGCACACAATCGAATGTAGACTACACTTGCACCCTCTGAGGGGGTGGATTTACTGTGAATCCTGTCCCTCCTCAACATCTACAAAGCTTTGCTGCTGGCATAATCTAACACAGGGTTCTTATCCTTGAAAGAATCCTGGATCAACATACATGGTTCTGTGTATTTTTTTTTTAATCTCAGCTTCCTTATTGAATTTATAGTTCTTACAAGTACAATTTAATTAACGGGTGTTGAGTAAGAGTCATTCAAACTACAGGCACCATTATTAGTAAGGGAAATTCTGTAATGAATTTGCTAAATGGGTGATAAATTTCTGTAAGGGAGGAGGAGCTTTCAGGGAGCTTGATGGTCAGATCAAAGGGCTGCTGTTCTCCCTCTTGAAAATGTGACCCATTGTGCATCTCTTATGACAAATAAACCACATTAAAAAAAAAATACGTTCTATCACAATCTGTTATGTACAATCAGAGCACAGAATAATTCTCTGGGAAATATTCAACATCAAGAACAAAAGTAGTAGTTAATTATTTTTAAAATAGAACAAAGGTTTTGTAAGAACATTCTACAAATTAGAAGGATGAACGTAGATTCTAAAAAAGATTAAACGTAATTAAACGTAAAATTAACCCCCCCACACCCAACTCCACTCTGTCACTTCCCTCTACAAAACAAATAAGGCAGTGAAGTATCAGGCCAGCTCCTTCATCACTGGAATCTGGAATTGCTGCTTCTCATTAAGCAAGTACCTTCATGGGAAGCCCGTGCCTTTCTATTAACATAAAATTACTCAGCCTGAAGGGAAGGGGTCAGCCTGACCCAGGTCATTGCTTCCAAAATGCTAAGGCAGAGTTTTCATTCACTTGAAACAGCACTGTACAGCTTAATTGAATCCACCATGCAAGGGGATATCAATGGGGATGGTTGGCACTGTTTGACTCTTCAGAAATAATTCATTAATCCAGTGGCTGAAAACTTTATCCCAGGGCAAATGTCCAAAGATAAAAACAGGCTGTGTGTTTTTCAAATACTTTACCCATCCTGTCTCACAGTCCTTTTCTCATAGCCCACTGCATGGCAGGGGTATCTCCCACCTTCATTATGCATGAGGAAACCATCCCATCTTTCTCACAGAAGAGCCATTGCCCCATTCCTGGCTCCTTGATCACAAAAAAAGTTGTCTGAGTGCCTCTGCCTAGGCCAACAGGACAGTTGGGAAAGCAGATAAATCTGCTGGGGTTGGCATTTCTCAACAGTGCTGAAAGGAGTGTTGGATAAGTGAATTTCTGTAAATGAGAGTTAGCAGTTACTTTGGTACAGATGGAATCAAAGAAAGATCTTTTAAAATACAGATATAGAGTTGAAATACCTTGAAGTAGGTGGAAAAGACTAGACCTTTGTGTAACTGTCCCAGAGAAATGTTTTAAGCTGTCTTTGTTGCACATCACTCTTTAAACCAAGCTTCCATCTCAGGCTATGAGGAACACAGATAGTGTGACAGACCTGACAGATCAAATGGTTGAGTCCACTTTTTAGAGAAATATTAAGATGTGCCCCTTTATTATCCAATTTTTGTGTTCTTTTTAAGTAAGGACAAGTCTTTTTGGGTATTTGAGCATGAAAGGTTTAGCCTGGGGTCTTAGGCAATAAATTAATGTTCCAGTGAAGGCAGTCAACCACCTGCACAAATTTAACCTTTATAATTCTATTTATTGTCTGCAAATATAGCACCAGATTAGATGTTTCCTGGAGAGACGAGTTTGGTGTGAGGTATTCATCACTTTGTTAGAGCTTCTTTGAGATCACCATGAAGTACTCCCTTGTACTAAATGAATAGCTCTCTTATCATGACCTTCTAATCACTTCATCATGAAGAGGTCTTTTACTTGCTACAGGAGTCTACTTCATGATACCACCATCAAAGGGACTGTAATATCATAAAGTGGCCACAACAGAGACCAGTACAGAAATATGGCACAATATGAGAAAATTAGTGAAGGTAGACCTAGTTGGCTGCAAGCAGCATCATGGCTTGCTAATGGGAAGTGCTGGAGAGGATGGCTGGCTGTGAGCTCCATTGTTGGGAGCTGCACCTGGAGGTGATATTTTGCTCAGTTTTGTAACAGGGTATTGGAACAGAAGGTGAACAGTGTAAGCTTGCTAGCAGGGCCAGCAGCACCAAAGAAATCATGGAGATGTGGGAGATGAATAGGGCATGACCAAAAAGGAAGTTTAAAGACCAAATTTAGCTGTAGTGATACTTGCTGAACTTACTCCTATGGAAAATATTTTCTTTTCATGCTCTATTTAAAACATGAAGATACTGGAGTTCCCACTGCAGTGCAGAACTGATGTAAGGGGAGAAATCTGAATTGCCGTGTTCAGATTATTTGAAGAGTTGAAACAGGGTTTCTAGAGAATGTCTTGGAGGGATGGAGTCCTGGCCATGTTGGTTGTCTGGAATCATAAAGGTTTGATTGGAGTACAAGAGCACTTTTAAACACATGGATTTCAAAAGTAGTTGTGAAAGCTGTTCATAGCTCAACCTACAGGTAGAAAAATACTCAAAGAGAAACAAACAGTCATTTATCATGAAGACTCTATAAAAGGCTAAATAACGAATTTATTGCTATTAAAAACCCTGCCAACAACATACAAAGATTCCCTGGACTATCCAACACCCAGAGTTTCCATTGAAGGTGTCTTGATGTCCCAGTGGGAGATAGGAGAGAGGATGACTTAACACGAGAAGCACCCACTGCCTTCCTGCTCTTCCATGTGTCATATCCACAGTGAGCAATTAATGATGATGGCAGTCAAGGCAGGTAGCTCATGTACAGATACTGAACTGTCAGATTGGTCAGAAAACAGTTTTCATTCATGCTTTCAATCCTCTAGAAGAGAAGGGCTCCAGGTGCCAGTCTGTTCTGCCTGAAGGCATTCTGCAGTTCCCTGAGCCCGTTCCAGCCACCATGCCCACGCACTGCAGGTCTGCTCACTGCTTCCCTTCCCCTTTGCCTCTTCTCCTTTGATCTGAGCCTCTTCATTCCCAGCCCTTTCAGTGTCTCAGCTCTGTTTTGTTCTGGATTTGCTCTTTCTTTTTATTATGTCTCTTTTTTCCCATCCTGATATTTTTAGCCCTATCTTTTTGTCTTCCTTCTTTCATCTTGCATGCTTGCTGGTTTAGCCACCTGCTTCCCTCAGCCCAGGTTTCTTTTCTGTTTTCCCTTTGCATTTCTTCAGACCCACAGGCCATTTATCTCATTGCTTCTCCTTTCTCCAGCTCCACAGGGTCTTTTCATCTCCTCATGCAATTTGTAAGCAAACAGCAGATGAGCATCCGGTATCTGCTTCCTAAGCGCTGCCTGAGTGAGTCAGGTTGTCCAGAGAAGAAAAAGAGATATTGAGACAATAGTCTTTACTTCAAAATTCACTCATCACATGCTTGGATTTCCTTTTGTATCCTCATCATTTCAGGGCACCTTCAGTTCTGTTTAGTTTTGTGCTCAGAACCTGGACATTTCATTTATAAGAAATGTTAATTTAGAAAATATTTTCTCAATAGTTTTTTAACTTTTTTTTTTTGCATCCCATTTCACACGAATCAATTTATGCATATTTTTGTAAATATCACAACATGTTCTACACACATGTCTCTTCAAAACAAGGCAGTGTTTTTTCTGCATTTTGGAAATTTTCTCTTTAGCAATCTGTTTGAATAAATACAATAAGTGACTCACCGTGGAAAAACTGAAAATAAAACCGGGTCTTGACTTGATTCTTTCTTTCTTCCACAGTATCTCAAAGAGCAATTAACCCATCTCAGAACACTCTGAGAACACTTGATGAAGCTTTACCTTCAAGAGTGTTTTAAAACATGTTTTGTTTTCAGTTAACAATTTCCAGTATGCGTGGAGACACTCAATCCAAATTCCCTGTAGATGATGCCTTTTGTGTGGGATATGAGTAATCCATAGGACCCTGTAAAAGATCAGACTGTCTGAAGTGTCAGGCATATTAAAGTACTTAAGTGCATATTTTTCTAAGACAGATTTGGATTCTCTGCTCCATTGACCAGAGGCAAGCACCAGTCTCGTATTTCCATGGAGATTAAGTTCTGGTTGTGCTGTCAGAATTTATATCTTTTGTTTCCCCTTACACTTGTCCAGATCAAAATACACATGCACACTCTAAAGCTGCCTGCAAATCAGTTCAGGAAAAGAGAAGTTTCTATAAATCCCCAAATACTTATAAAGTACAAATTCTGATCACACTGAATATGAGTATAAGCTTGAAAAGGATGTGCACATACCTGTGTATCAATAAAAAAAAATGCACCTATTATTATGCTTGAGGCTTGAGATTTACCAGTTTCACTCTCATGTAACAATGATTTCAGTGCATTCATTCCTGTTTTTTAATGCTGCAGGTGAATAAACCAGAAAAAAACCCATATAAATTTTTGTCATAAGTCATCTCATACAAGACTCAAGAAACGTATTTTACATGGTAGTGTAACTAATAGAATTTCAAATGACAGTGATATGTGAGGCTTTCAGAAGTGGCAATGCAGAACATTCTTCTGTGAATAATTCACTCATCTGAAGTTATTATATATTCAAAACTGATTGAGTTGCATATCCAAATGATGGTCTATCAGCTGTTGATGTAGGAAAAGAAAAAGAAGTTTCTGCATTTATTCTGAGCTGTGGTTTGTATCACATTACTCTTGGTTATATGAACTGAGTTTAATTGATTGTGATTTAATTTACATTCTGCAGTGGATGTCTTTTTCTTGAGATAATTAATCTTATTGAAAAATTCTATGTGAACAGTTGAGTCTCTAACACATTTTCTAGAGGTACTTTTTTGTTTAGGCTTCCTTGACAGCCTTTTTTCTTACAGATAAATTGTGTGTTTCAAAATGTCTCGCCTTTATATTTATTTTGGTTTGGCAGCATATAGTTGTTATGGCTGGCAATATCTCATCCCCCAAAGTATTAATGTTAACCATAAATTACTACCAATGATATGCAGTGGTTCTTATCAATCATGAGAAATAATCAATGCTGATTGAAAGAAATAAATATGATGCTTTTCAAAGTTATGACCTTGTCATATAACTTCAGTGCTCAAATGCATCAAACTCTATCTTAAATTAACTCTGCAATTATATACAGTTTCCAGAAACCAGATATTTCACTAAAAAGACCAAAATTGTGCAAGTCTATATAAAGATTTAGACATCAATAGTGGCAAAATTTACCTTTTTTTTTTTTTTTTAACTTCCAGAATTGGGTAGAAATAATATGATTTACAGATGGGTTGCAATTCATTATCTCAGTATTACAGACTCTTCAGTTGATTGTTTCTAAGAGTTTGCTCTGAAGAACATGGTGTGTCATACTATTTAAAATGAGAAGTCCCCTTTGCTCTCTCTATCCCAGATATGATCAATATGAAATCATTTTTTTTTACAGTTGAATTAATGAAATCAGTCATTAACTCATGTGGTTTAACTTACTGAATCTAACACCAGGAAAACACCAGTTAAATACTAGAGCTCCACAAGTAGAAGGTGCCATTTCACTGGTGCATGGTGTGAAGCATTTCTGGTGTTTATCCCAAAGTGAGCTGAGCTTTGGTATCACTGCATAGTCTGAGGTCTCACTGTGTTTGCTGCCATGGCATGAAATGAGCAGAATTCCAGTCTTTAATCAATATTATTTTCATGAATATGCAGAGGCCATCACTTACTGGTACAGATTGTGGTTTTCCAAACTCTTCACTAATAGCATAGGTGTTGTACAGTGGTTTTATGTCCCTCTGTGGCTCAGAATTCAATGCTGCAGAGCTCTCTCTTCGCTTCTTACACACCCAAGGAACCAATTACATGAAACCCAGCCATGGCTGTGCCATATTTAGCTGTTCAGTCCCGTTTAGCAGCAGTTCCTGTGCTGGAGAACACGTGGAGTTAGACTAGAAAGGCAAAGGGGGGAACATTTGAGGTAAATGATAAAAGAATTTTAGAGAAATTTGGATTTCCCCATAATGTTATTGATACCATTAACAGTATTAAATTATTTAGCACATAAATTGCAAAATGGATGGAAGTTTGATCCAGCAGCTGTGCTTTGCCTTTGGCAGGAGTCATGCTGCTCCTAATTTAATCTTATTAACTCCCTCACAGGTTTTACTAACACGGTGCTGAACATCTTGCAATACAAAGATGAGAAAGGAATATATCTTTTTTATTGTTTTGTGATCACATTAGATACTGATTCCATTCTCTTTGCACTGCAGTCTCATCAAGGCCATGTGTCTTAAAGCTCATAAAAAGGAAGTGAGGAATAGGAGCTGGTTGTGTGAATGTTAATCTGGTTTTTTGGAGAACAAGAAGTTGCTGCTTGGAATCCTGATGGCACAAAGCAGAGACTGCCCCCTCCTACTGTAACTCATTTGCTTTCAGCAGACTTTCCACAATGGAGGAAGTTCAGCCATAAATAATCTGGTGTTCTCCCAACGTGTACCAGAATAAGGAGTTTGTACATGACATTAAAGACCTGCTGAAAGCCTTTTCCCATTTTCATTGCTGGAAATCTGAATTACACCAGTTTCTCTGAGCAAAATTGATAGTAGAATATCACTAACTGCAGGAAAAAGAATTTCAATAATTATTTGCATAATTTATATAAATAATATACATAGACTTTGTATAATTTAGTATAATTTGTATAGGCTATGGTTTTTGTATGGGGGGGTGAACTTGAATATATGTTAATTTACTGAAAATATTTAGTTTTAGATTTAGAATATTCAGAAAAAATAACAGTTATTTTTTCTGGCCACAAGCACACTGTATTTATATCAGTAATCCCTTGAAAAGATCTCCATAACCTCATTATGTCCCTTGATGTTCTCTGCACTCTGCATCTGATCCTTGCTCATTATTTGTAGCTCATGGCATGTTCTGGATATTCCATTTTTCTTCAAAGGTACTTCTGTCCTAAAGGCAAAATAGGAAGCAATATATGTTTACATTTCTTTTTCTAAACTGTATTTTTGAGCCTTTAGTGGAGGTTTCTTCAAGATTTTTGAATGAGATTCTGTTTGTCATTGTGTGTGGGTACTTGGTTGCATGAATGGCAGATGAATGATGGGTTACTTTTTTCTTGGCATTCTAATCACTTTACCACAGGAAACACTTTTTGGTTCAGTTTTCAGCATGATTTTTCAGTAATTCTTCACATGCTTAATTCAACTGTAAAAAAGAGGATAAAGGCAGAATCCTACTCATGTTCTGTTTTTTTCACTGTGCACGATAGCCTGTAGCTCCTGTGGCTGGCACCCACTGAGACAGGTTGGAAATGTGCCAGAGCATTTTACTAATGTATTATGAAAGATCTTCAAAAGTGAGAAGGGCCACAGGTGAATGGAGAAGTGAGCATCCTTGGCAGGCTGTATTCCTGTTTACTTCCCTGCTTCACTGTGTCCTGTCCCCTGATTCCTGGCTTCACATGCACTTTGTGATATGCTCTGTAACGCAGCTTATTAATTAGGAAGGATCACTTTTAGTTTTAGGTAGTCCTTTATTTTTTTGTCAGCTGGGCTTAGGAATATTTGTTTCTCCCTAATGTTGTTGTTATAGATGTGGTGGCCTGAAGACATAAATGAGACAGGATTTGTGGGAAGAGGTAATATCTTTTATTAGGCCAACTGATGTAGCTGGAAAAAATAGAAAAGCTTTCAGGCAGAGAAAACCTTTTCCAGGTCGGGTTCTCTCATAGCTTTGAACTGACTAATAATTAACTTCTGCCTGTGAAGCAATAAAAGCAGTTTTTTGATCTTTCTCTTTTTACGAGTAATACTGTTTGGGAGGCAACCATATATTGCAGGAGTTAAAACTTTACCCAGCTAAGGTTGATTATTTTGTGTCCGAATCTGATTAAATTCTTTAACTCAAAGAACAAGAATATAGTAATTTTTCATTCAGTTTAGTAGTCTCTTAAAATACTAGGTTTTGTTTTTCATGAGATCAGAAGTGTAAATTAACCCATAAAAGATCTGATACCTCACTGATGAATCAGAGAGATCTGCAGGGTTTTGAACCTCATCTGAGAAACTGCCTCTTTCCAAATCAGGATATGTGTTTGGAGATAAGTGGGATGGGAATGATGGCAAACACTGCAATTTCAGTTATTTAATGAGTCTCTGCTGCTTTTTTTTTTTTTTTTTAACTAATGGGAAGGGCATTGCTTTTAATGTAATAGTATTTTCTATTTGCTATGTACAATACAAATAGATGGATTTCTATGTTGTGTTCAAGACATGGACACCATTTGGCTGTTAAGCTTTGGAATAACTGAAAGTATTACTGCAGGTGCTGACATTTTCAATGTATTTTGTATACTCTCACCTTTTATAGTTCTTGCTCAGTGCTTTTATGACCTATGAGATGTCTTATTGGAACCTGAAAGGGGAATTTACAGAGTGTAGCAGCACTGAGAGCTGCAGAGATGAGTTCAGATTGCAGGTGTCTGTTTGGGTGAAAACAAAAATACAGGACAGGCACTCCACTACCTTGCAAAAAGCCATGCCAGCATCATTAAGGCTCTAAGAAGGCGTCATTATAGCTCTAAATAAATAACACATGAAAGAATGTAATTGGTTTATAATACAGGAAATGGATAAAGGATGCATCAAGGTGTTTGGCATGCCCAAGCATTTTGGGATTATAGCTCTGCGAGGTTCTAATGTCATCAGCTCTCTTCCATTTCCCTGGAGCTGAGAGCTCTCATCACACCATAAAAATACTGCTACTGAGGTTTTCTTGGCAGCTTTTTAGCAAAAACACTCTTCTGTTAAGAAATGTTTTCTAAATTACCCAGGGACAGTGAACTGGATCTTTTCTGGAACGTACTGCAGAATGAGTGGAGTGTGTTTGGCAGAGTGTAAAAGGCACTGTTTTCCTGCATCTTGCTGGGCTATGCACTAAGTTCCATGGAATTATTTCATTTTTAGAAGTGCAGAAAGAAAAAAAAATTCCTTGAAAGGCAGAGAATAAAGGACACATGAAACTCCAGAACTAAATTGTTGAAAGAATCACACCTTCATCTAAATGTGTCATATAAAAGTTCAGATCATGATTGATAAATGTGTTTTTTATTGTTGGCTGTTAGCTGAGTAATAGATTGTTATTTCAATACATTTTGACTGGAGCAATTTGTCTTGAAATACTTTTGGCACCTTTTTCTTTTAGGTGCTTTGTAATGGAGTTCTGTGATTTCATTTTTTTCATACACAAATGCAGCTAACATTTTCAGTGTGGAGCAGCACCAGATGAAAGCTTGTCATCACTTTATAAACTGATAAAAGAATGAATTCAGAAGAAATATTTAATATGTGATGGTTGTTACTGACTGCATTCTCTGGCAAAAGAAAAATTAAATAAATTGTACTGAGGGGGAAGTGTACTGTCTGTCTGAGCTAAAAAGCCATTTTCACAGTTCTTAACATCATGGGGAACATTTTCCAGCTTATCATAATAGAAGCAGGCAAGTTATTTACTTGCCAGAAAGGCCTGAACCCTGGCAATCATACATGTCATTTCTGAAGTTAAGGCTCCTTACTGTGCCCAAATTTAACATGTATCATTTTTTTAATAAATTGTACCAGGCCATTTTCCTCTTTTTGTTTTCCTCAGCTGATACTGCAGAAGTTTCTGTAATGCATTTAATATTTTAAAAGGCTTTTCTCTCCTACATTGCTTTTCTTCGTAGAGATGTTTTGTGTGTCCATAATCATTAACTGATTCTCTCTGTACCTAGAAGATGAGTATTTTTTACTACAACCAAACCCTTTTTCTCAGTGTCACATCTCTTATTTCGGTCAGTTGGAGCAATTCAGAGTCCATGTTTAAATATTAGTCTTCATTCAGTCTTTTGATAGCCCCTAGGTTAGAAGGAGTACAAGAAATGTCTGAGAACATTTTGGAATAGGAATGGTTGCACTTTGGCTTTGACTTGCACACAGCAGCCAGCCTTCACTGTAAATACACTTTGAGAGGGGTCAGTGCTGCCTGAGCTTTAGGCTGCATATTTGGATAAATTACCAGGGTTTTTTTCCTGCTTAGTGCACATCCTACAATACAGGAGTCACAGGGCATAATTCCCCAAGCCTCTTCCAGCAGAGGACACAACTGGTGGCTGTGTGGGAGGTTTGATCCTGCTCTTTAGAGGGTTGTTGTTACTCCAGATGTTGAGGGATGGTGTTAGGGAAGAGCTCTGTGCAAGAGGGAGCCGAAAAGGTTCAGACTTTGTACAAAACTACAAGAGCTTCCTAAGTACTTTCTGTGAGAGCCAGGCTAGAAGAAGAAGGATTTTCTACATACTTTTTTATTGATTTCATTTCGACAGTGATTGTGTTTCAGTGTGTGGCTCTTGCAAGCAGGATGAATTAGGAAGCTTCGTACTTGTAATTTATACATTGTGCTCCTGTTAAGAACTAAAATTAACATGAGTAAATAGAGAAAAATGTCAGAATCCTGTCTGAAAGTGATTTCACTGTAGTGTTGGTCTCCACTAGAAGTGGAGCTCTTTCAACTTTTTTCAACAGATATTAATATTTCTGCATAAATGTTTAGACAGAAATGTTACACAAGGCAGGAGCAGAGTTCCCACATGATATATGAAGTGTTGTTCTTGTTACAGTATATTTTCTGTTTAAGCTGTCAGAATGACTTACCAGTTTAGCATTTCTTGTTGAAATATATTCTGTCTAATACCTTAGTTTTAAAATATTTCTATTCAAAATATTTATCAACCTTCCACACATTATCATCGATACAGTTTTCCCTTCTCCCACGAGGGCAAGAGACCTCTTTGTAACTGGCCTTTAAAAGCTGCAGGCAAGTGCCCCTCTGGGTCATCTCTGGCAGTGCAGAAACCACCATGATTTAACCATTTGTTTCTGTTTCAGTCGCACTTCTCAGAAGAGACTGGTACCTTGCATGACTAAATAGTTTATCTTAAGCTGTAATATAAAACATAAAAAAGTTTGGGGCATATTTATTAATACATGTATGATTCTTAGTGAAGCAACAGTTCTGATGTTAAACACAATAGACTTGGAAAATAAAAAATATTTTTGTCTCAAAGGGAAATTTTATAGAAGGGATATTCAGCTGTTGCACAAAGTAGAGTTACTAATCTTAGAAACCTTTGTGGAGTTCTTGCTGCATCAGCCAGCAAAGATTTAGGGCATGCTAAATTCTTGGCATGTGTTGGCAGGGAACTAATAATGAGAAGGGAGTCAGTGGAAAGATGTTTCACATGTCTCTGTTATTGAATGGCCTCCAGGCAAAATGACAACCCCTGAAACCCTCTCGTGTGCCACAGTGACAAATTCCAGTGGCTCTGTCCATGTAGGATCCCCCTTTGCGTGTTCTCTTTGAAGGAGACACTGAAAGGTTTCCAGAGGAGAAAATATAACCTGAAGAGTTCCCAACACATGTACCCATGTCGAGGTTTTGGCTTTACAGCTGTAGCTGTGCCCATCTGACTGCTGTAGCTGTAGACATGAAGCTGCAGTAAGTCTAGTGGATGTAGTAATCTAATGTTTTTTTTCTGACAGAAGTACACATGAAAAAGATTTTTGCTTAGTTCAGTAATAATTGGTGGCAAATATGTTTCATATTCGAAGACCATGAAGTAATTTCAAATCATATTAAAACTAATACTATGGAATTATGATTCTTTCATGATACAAGACACAGAGGCAAAAAATGAGCTAGGTAAAAACCAATCACTGAAGCCTGGAAGAGAGCAAAATGTCTGTTATTCACTATCTGTGTATAGACTAATGTTTGACTAAAGAGAATGTGTAATAGTTTGTTTTGATTTGAGCCCTTTGGTGTGGTTCTCCATCACATTAGACACTTTAAGTGCTCTTCTGTTCAGAGAATCCTGCAGGTTTTGAATCCAGAAGTCACTGGTAACTTGCTGTTGAATGAGAAAGGTTTACTGAAAAATAGTTCTTTCTTTTACCCAAAATGACAGAAAACCTTCAACAGGTTTTCCCTGAAAAACAAAGGAAATCGGCCAAAATCAGACCAAAATTTATTTAATGAAAGCCACAGCAAACAGAGCCCCACTAAATACAGTTTTTCTGCTCTGTAAGCCATACCTGGGAGGTCCTTCAGGCTGTTCACAGCACCTGGTCAGAAGAATACCATATGACCCTGTATTGGTCTGCCTTTCAGGTAGAATAACTGTGATGGCTGTGCAATCATTTTGACACAGCTTGATGAAGGAAAAAAAAGTGAGGTTTTTTTCCTAATGTATATTCTTAGAGAGTTTTTTGTTTTGGGGTTGTTTTTTGGGAGAAGGTTGTTTTTGGTTTTGTTTTTTTAAACAGGAATGCAGATTTTTCTAATTGGGACATTTTCTGTGCTGTTGTACTCTTACAGTGTCTGGTTAAATTAACAGGTGAATATGTGTGTCCTCCTTACAGCTTTCAAAACCTGGTTCAGGTCTATTGGTTGTAATTAATTCAGTAAAACCTTCTTTCAGTAATAAAGGCATTGGTGTTTGGGGTTGAAAGACTGTGACTGCCCTCATGGTAGTCTGTACTTAATCCTGTATTTTGTCTTGTAATTATTTACCTTTTTTTTTTTTTTTAAACAGGTTTTTCATTATTCTTATACCGCTTCATATGTGATTTATAACATACACACAAGGTAGGTCACATTGTTTTTTCCCTACTGTGTCATTGTCAGTGGCTCTATGCACGAGGTGATGCCAGTGTGTTCAAGTAAAAATGTTTCCCTTTTTTCAAGGGAAGTTTGGGAGTTAAACCCTCCAGAAGTAGAGGATTCAGTTTTACAGTACGCAGCCTGGGGTGTTCATGGACAGCAACTGGTAAGCACAGTCATTAAAAATGCATGGACTCCAGACAGACTGAGGGAAAAACAAAACTGAAAGCCTTAAGATAAGTTGTGTTGTGTATTTCTGCACTATGTTCTGTATTGTCCCTATTATAGCTTTTAGGGGTGCTCTATTTATTTGTTTATTTTTTTATTAAAACATGTTTTTCCAGGCTGACCTCCAATAAGCAAATGGTACAGTTGTTGAAAGAATCACATCTTCATCTAAATGTGCACTCAAGTGATTTTCAGGATAACCATCTTTATGGCTACTGCTATGTGGGAAGGAATGTTAAAGGTGAAAAGCAGGGGTTTTTTTAAGTGCAATATCACTGAAAACTGTGGGCAAAAGCAAAAGCTTAGCATCCAAATATGATGTGATGGATTTGTGAAAACTGATGTTTTCATTTCAGTATGAAAATTACTGCCAAGGTCAGCTCTGCTGCATTGAATTTGTAATACTAAAACAAGATGCCGTGTTTCATGTATAATATTTTTTCCAGAAGTTTTACCATTTTTAATGAACATTAATCATCCATGGTCGTCATAACCAATGTCAATATAAGAAGAAAAAAATTTGTGCTTTCAGAACAGCAATGATTTTAAGCTGACCTGTGTTGGTAGTTGAAGGCAAGAGACTGATTAAATCTTCAGTTCTGCATAAGAAATTCAGATAATCCTTGTTACAGTGTTCTAATAAGCTCATTAATGCCCCCAGGCATGATCCCAGGGCCTCCTTGCACATCCAGCTTGTTCATGCAGAGAGGCTGTAAGCTGAATGTCTAGAGAATATACCCTGTTGCTTTATATCATTCATCAAGATGATTGGAAAGTAAAAAATGCTTCTGGTTGGAATGTTTTGCATTAAGGAAGTGGAGGCAGGTGAGAAAAAGTAATTGGAACATGCTTGGTATGTTTTAATAATTAACCACATTAATTTATTAATAATGAGAGCATAGCAACAGGATTAATAGTAATAAATACAGAGGTTATTTACCAGGCAGCATTATGGAATGTGGCAAACCACGTAGGTTGTAGTAGAAAGGAGAAGCATTTGCAAAATTGAACAGATTTAAGAAATATTTTAATTAAATTGCAATTTGTAAGATTCCTCTGTGCTGGACAGGGCGTTTGTGGCTTCTGGGGAGGATCTGGGCGTTTGTCTGTACTGATCAGAGGATCAGTAATCTAAAGTAGAACTAAAATTAAATGCAGTGATTATTAAGAAAATATTTTTTTTCTTATCCTGAGATGTCTCATAAGAACAGGGTCAGATTTACCAATCATAAACCTAAGAAAAATAAATCAGAATAATGCTATCTTTATGTGTTTTGCTCAAAAATGTCATGCTGAAAATATGTATGGATACTTTCAGATGCAGGCACAGGTGGACTCCTATTACATCTCAGAACTGCAAAAAAACAGGCGATCATTTTAGGTACAACCTTAATCATCCAAATTTGAAAACATTGGCATAATTCATACTTGAGTGAGGATAACATTACTCATCTTTGTTAATGTCCCTAGTAAAGTTAATGTCATGCTTTAAAAATATCTGCTCCACTGTGGGTTTTATGGTGCCATATGGTCTGCAGAATTAGGAAATAATAACTTTGAACACAAAATCTTCTGTGCACTCCGAATGGCACTGAGTGTTGCCATAGAGATGTACACCTGCAGGAGCAGTCCACTGAAGGTGACTTTAGGAATTGCCAATGAGGAGGATGTCCTCTTGAAGCTGTTCATGTGGCAAAAGGAGGTTTCCAAAGTGACAGAAGTGCCTTGCTGCATCACCCTCCCACTTCAGCAGCCAGCCAAAAATGTAGAAGGAGCCTGAATGAATAAAGACTGTTGTGAGTAATGGTTGTTGCTGCTGCCCAAAGGAACATCTGCCTCGAGCAGAAGCAGGACAGAGAGTTCATTCCAGCAGAACAGGTTAGGCAGAGGAAAGATGTGTGGCTGAGGACACATTGCCACTATGGTTCTGTTATAAAATTTGTCACTGGAACAAACACTGCATTAGTGGGTTTTGAGTAAAATAGTACAGGATGCAAGCAGCAGTGAAACAGGGCCCAGAGGAAGGCATAAAGGGAGAGATCCAATGATGAAAATCCATCAGTAGCTATCAATGGAATGTACCTGGGTGCAAACAAAGCTGCAGTCTCATAGACCCATGGTGCCAAACACACTATGAGTGGTTTACCTTCCTGAACAAAACTTACATGTCTTTTCCATAGAATAAGAAAATAGTGATAATTCATGAGTAAAAAAAGTGATGAAATGCTTACTCTAAATAAAATAATCATAGTTTTTAACCTGGATAATCTCCAAGAGCTATTCCTTACAACTGAAGAACAAGTGGAGAACAGTTGGAGGAGACATTAATTTTATATACAAAACTTTGATATAGAAGGACCCATGACACATGCTGTGTGCCATCACAGAGACAGAGTGTATGTAGTTCTCTGAGGTGAGGGGGAATATCCCCCTTCATCTGTGGTGCAGAAATGAATAGCAATACTATAGCCAGGACTGGTCAGCAAAATTAGCACAAAATGTGAAACACGAGGCACAGGTATGTCTGACTGAGCCAAAGATCACAGCTTTACACTATCACTATTTGGAAAGTCCTGGATTAAATCCAAATTATAGGGGGGTAACACATGGACTTGGATCAACTATTTTCGATAGTTAGGCTGCACTGTAAAATAAGATGTTTCCAGTCCACAGTTCTGCAGATCTAAGTAACAGTGCAGCCTACAAAGATCTTCCAATGAGGAGGAATTGGCAAGATGTTCAAACAGATAATATAGGGATTTGAAGGAAAAAAAAAACCAAAAAAAAACCAGGAAGGAAAAAGTGTATGAAGCCACAAACTGCTTATTGCACAGAGGGAATATGGCTACTGTATATTCCGAAATCAAGTATATCCAGGATTTTACATACTTGTGGAAAGCATGCATCAAACTAAGTTTACTGTTAGGAATAATTTCTGGGGCTGTCTAACAGGCCAGCATGCCCATAGCTAGTTTTATCTCAGATGCCAGGTGACTGAGGCAGAGCACCGTTGTTTTCCAGCTACCACAGTGGCTGCAAGTAATTTCAGTTCCTTGCTATTTACCTACAGTGGAGGGTTTTGTAGTGATTAAGAGGAAAGCTCAGAGAAACATCTGCTGCTTGAGTCATGACATTTTGGTGGTGAAATTGAAAATGTTTGCCACTGGGGAGAAGAAACTTTTATCTAATGAATTGATGTATCTTAAGGTCACATAGCTCTTAAAATTGGGACTGTTTTCAAGGTCACACACTTTAAAAGGCTGGCTTTTAACTGTGTTAGAACTGTGCCAGATCTAAAATACCATTTCTGTGTCATAGTATGTTAGGGAGCTGTTTATGTATTTGCCAAACATTACTCATGTTTGATTAAAATTGTGCAAGTCATTAGTTGATTATCTCTTTATCTCGCCTCCAAAAAATCCATCACTGCAGCATTAAGTAATTCCAGGAAAGACAAACCCAACTAGAGATCTAATTTGTTTCATCAACATTTTTCTGCCTCCAGTTTATTGATTAAAGACCTTACTGCTTGTGTCTGAGAGAGATGTCCCATACCTGGTGGGAAGGCCTCACTGATAAGAAGAATGCTTTGGGGTTTTTAAAGGGCCTCTGTTGTTGAAATACCCAGTTTTTTATTTGGCGTTCTCCCTTCTTGAGCCTTATCTTCTCCAGTAGTTTGTAGCAAAGGTTTTCATGTGTTTGTGCTGGACCTGGCTTGTATCTGGCACAGGGGAGACAGCTCTGGATCTGTCTGTGGGGATGTATTGCAGCAGGAGCCTGGATAGAAAAGTTCAGGCTGGAGATGTCTCCAGTGTTTGCAGTGTTGTATTTAAGTGTCTATTAACACTCTTGTGTCCTTCTGCAGTGCTCCTTGGGATACAAGTAGCTCTTCTGATCAGTTATTGGGTGGGCTACTTGAACTAGCTCCCAAGAAGCATGGTTAGAAGTTGTTCAGTTTAACATTTCAGGAACTCTCTGCCCTTTAGCTCTGTGATCAGTCATCTTATCTTTATCCTTTTGTCATGTTTGGGGCTTCAATTTTCCTTCACCCCCCCATCAACACCTATTGCCCAACAAAAATGCAAATATCTCTCAGACTGTATTAACATGACATTACCTTACAATTGCCTTTTGTCAAAATTTTAACCTTTTTTTCCCAAAGTCTTTCAAAGACTGTTTTAGATAATACAAATGGTGCAACAGCAAAGTTCTTTGATGTTGTATTATTTTCTGTGTACTCAGATAAGGACTAATTTTAGCAAATGAGGAATTAGCAGGATTGTTCTTGAGCAGTTACCTTGCTCAGCACATGCTTTAACAGCCATTACTTGCTGAAAGCTCCATTTACTGTTTGGTCTATCAAGGTAATGTACAACTCCTATAAAACATGGTAATTTATATTTCTGTAAAATATTTGCCATGTGTTTTCTTTTTTGCATAATTAGTGCTGTGGGTACTTGGCACCCCCTCCTGGCAAGAACACTTGCATATGCAAATGAACTAAAAGCTTAATTAATGCTAATGAAGTAAGTCCTAAATAAATATATTTCTTCTGCTGTTTTTATCTGCAAAGTCATCTGCTCTTTGACTTACTGTATTTTAGATGAGTAACTTAAAATTACATATGGAAATGTCAAGGCTTTATTTCATCTTTCCTTTTAATGACTATGCTAATGAGGCAAATGGCAGTGAAACAGGGGAAAACGTCTGCTTGAATTTATTCTGAAAATGAGAAATAAACAGGAACACTTCAATGTGACATTAACCTCAGGTATGATACCTCATTTAAAATGCATGAGGGGTTCAATTACCAAACTTCTGTAGTTGGAAGCACATTTGGAGGTCCTTTGTCCTGCTGAGGGTGTTTCTCTGAAGGGAGGGAACTGTGGTTGAATGTTGCCCACCCACCTGAGTCCACAGAAGAATTGGAGTTACCTAAAAGACTTGGTTAAACTTTCTTCATACTAAGCTGCTGCTACACATTGGATTTTTCTCTTGGATTTGTCAAACTACCATTGTAAAATCTAAATGATTTTTTCCCTTTTAATTTAAATTATTTGATTCAAGCTATTTTTCAAAGGAAAAAAAAAACAGTATGAGTTGCTCTGAAGGTATTCTACTGATCTAGTTAACATTTTCCATTATGGATTTCTAGGTGCTCACTCCACTTAAATATGGATTGGAGGAGCATGCATTTAATGCATGTTCTCTAGTTCCAAAAGTGATACTCCATCTGAAAGCTTTTGTTCCCATCTTACAAAAGGGAAGTGGAGAATGCAGCCAGAAAACAGAGGCAGTTTAGCAAAACAGGAAAATATACAGTTTTACTTATGAAGGCTGGATATATTTAATAAAAATGTTGTGAGCTCTAGAGACCACTACAACATTACAAATGAGGCAAGGCTAAATTGAGCATAGAAGTTTCTTCATCAATTTGCTTGGTGAAATACAATGAACATGTTCTAGTATCAAAGGCAATTTAAAATTATGAGTATTAAGGGTTAGATATTTCTGGCTCTTTGTGGGAATAGCCACTTGGCTGTATCTGAAAGAGGTGAAGAAATAATGAGAAAATCATATGTTTTATAGGGTCATTATTCCTCTACCACTGTTTTTCATGTGAAACAGTAAAAGGCCCAGCAGCTTTAGTGAATTATAGTGAATAAATAGAGAGGGGAGATAAAAGATGTTTCCTCTCTCTGGTTCTTATTCTGTTATCACTGATCTAGCATGCAGCTAATATTTGAGTCAGTATGGAAGCCCTGCACACAAGTAATGTTTTTTTTTTTTTATCCAGAAGCAAATATATTGGAAATTTTATATATCACTGTGCTAAAACTCAAATTATTTTTTCACATGGTTACTTGTGTGGGTGTGTATATATATATATATATNTGTGTGCAATTACTGGATAAAAAAAAAAAAATTACTTGTGTGCAAAAAAAACAAGTATAGACACACATGTTTGATAAGAGCAGTCACAAGGACTTTGCCATGCAGCAGGCTGCAGGGAGCAATGAAAACAGCAGTAGGTACCTCTCATGGTGTTGTTCAACATGCCCGTGTGTAACAAAGCATATCTGAATATTCACACTTCCGTCTGTTAGCTAATATTAACTGCAAGTCCAATGGCTCATAAAATAGGGCTGCTGTGCTTCTTGTGTGAAAAATGTGTGGCTTGCTGTAATTCAGAAATGTGAAAATTATATTTCAGAAGTCTAAAATTCTTTGGGAATAGCCCCCATAAAAACTGTGAAGCAGAGGCTGAAATCTGGTGGAATCCTTAGCTAAACTGAAGTTGGAAAAGATTGGGTTTTATTATGGACTGTATTTCCGTGTAACTCCAAAATCCTGCCCAAAACCACTGCATGCTTACCTGTGTCCCTGATCATATAATCATGTAGTCGCTTCATATTTAGTGATTAAAAAGAAAGTACACCACAGGTTACATCACAGGCTGGGATGGAAAATTTGTCATATCTGTCTTTTGTTAATGTAACGTAAAATACAGTTTTATCTAGTCAATAGAGAAAAAGAGCTAAAAAAAGACCCAAAAAGCAAGAAATCAGCTATATTTTATACTCCTTAACACCTTGGAAAAGGAAGATTCCAAAGAGGAAGGCACCAAATGTCAAAACAGAAGAGTCTGAAGATGTCTAATGCCTTTCTGGTTCAGGTACTATGCCAGAGGTTGTTCTTATCAATTGTAAACTCACTTTTATTTACCTTTTGTAAAGTGTTTAGCAGAAGACTTGTAAAAGACTTGGAGTTTCTGTGATGGTGCCAGTGCCTACAGAGTTCTGCTAAGAGCAGGTTGAAGCAGCAAAACCAACTTGATACAAACTCCACTGAACTCTTGGTCTGTGGCAAGGTTCCTCCACCTCTTCCATTTATAGGTTCTGTTTGTTGTATGTTAAAATCTATTTTCTTATTCATCACATAACATCCATCAGAAATATAGACAGCTTTCTGTCAGTGGAAGTGATAGTCACTGTCCTCCTCTGCAAGGCTGAACAACTTTGGGTATGTTCAGCTCTCCTGGCTCTTTCTCTCTATTTTAGCCAAGTCCCTCTTGAAAAAGAGACATTAAATTCTATTATCACCAGCCCATAAATGTCCTTGAGTGTTTCTTTTTCCCTGCAGTAGGGTTATGACCTCCCCACTGTGTTTGTGCTGGAAGATCAGCTGATTAAACTGTTGCTGCACTGTGTTAAAGTGACTTAGGCTTTCATGTTGACTCAGCCTGAACCAGGCAGTGAAATGCAAAGAACTCCTTGTGGATGTGTAGTTGTGGGGAATGTATCTCCACTGAAAGCTCCAAGGCCTGGAGCATTAAAAAGTCAGGTGTACTGCTGATATCTAAGAGAAAACAATGCAATGATTTCCATCTCTGGTTATGGCAGGTGACAGCAGGTTTACAGAAACAGAAGGAAAACATTTTGTGTGGAAGGAAAGCAAAAAGTTATTTTCAAGTGTTGTTTCCCAGATGCTGAACTGTCCCAAACAGATGTGCTGTTCTAAGAGCTAGTCAAAATTTCCTAATTCCTCCTTGTCTCTTTCCTAATGAGGTATTTTAAGGCAAACTGTGTTTCTTGCATTGGAAGTGCAGTGTGGAGTTTGTACAGGTGGATGTCATCCATTAAAATTTTGGCACATCATAAAGACAAGAGGCAACTCAAACCCTGTGTGCAGTGGGGAGATGGAGGCATACATACAGCTGGGCTGGGCTGGGCTGGGTCAGCAATAGCAGCTGAAAACACAAACCTTTCTGTTCAACTCTGCTTGGGTGTCCCATGTAGGAGATGCTCAGAGGCAGCCTGGTCTATTGTATTTCATACAAAGTTCTCAGGGCTTGCCCACCACCCTAAAAATAGTAGAAAATGTAAGTATGACTTTACAGCTCAGCATTTTAAATTCTGCATCTTTTTACTTTTGTTCCTGCAGTTGTAATGCTACTTTCTTACATTTTGTCAAACAGAAGATTCCTCCTCTGATACAAGCCCTTACAATTTCTTCAGATATTTTTCTGTCTCCCAACATTGCTTTTTTTTTCTTCTGGAGTAACTAGGTTGAAAATTTTTCAGTTTAGCTTGTTACAGATTGATCAGTCTGGGCATAATTGAATGCTTGATATCATGATGTGTAAGATGAGCCTGAAATAACCAGAGATCATTTTAAAAGATTTTATGGTAAGGACAGATTATGATTTTGTTATAAGCTCCATGCTGGCTCATTAGTCAGAAGCGATCAGTAAGTGTGAGGAAGGAGGAGGATGAATTCCTGAGCATGCTCTGGTTTTGGATGTCTGTTCTTCACATCACTTAGACAAAGATCTGAGGGCTGAGCAGCCCAATCCTCAGTGACATTTTGCACAGAGCTGCAGCCAGCAGAGCTCTTCAGGCAGCTCCATGGGAGGAAGCAGCAGCTCCAGACCATCACCTTGGGGGCAAGGCAGTCCTGCTGTGATCTGTGCAACAGATTTATGAAGCAGCTTTCTGTGTAGGTCGTAGTTCAGATATTATATATGATTTTATTTATATAGCATATTACACTGTGTTTGCTCTCCTGGGTAAGCTGTCATGGGATGAGGCAGGGTGTGAATTTAGTGAGCATCATGATCCAATATCATTGGAAAGGCAACATAATTAATGTGTGTTGAAACAAAAGAGGGCAACGCTTGCCCGCATTTATTGAAAATCAAGGACATAAACATCAGAGTTACCATGGAGTTGCTGATAGTCTGAGTTCATGGCCTGGTTTATGTCATGACATTAGTAACTAATCTTATTGCTGCATTATGAGTGCATCCTCGCTATTGTTTACAGTAGATTTATAAACTATCTAAATAGCAATTAAATATAATAGCCTGGTAGATTGTTTGTGGTTGTTCAGAACCCATTGTGCTAACACATTATTGTGATGCAGTGGCATTAATCTAAACAGAAGAAAAGTGGTGCCTCAGTGTTCCTGCTATGTCTGGCAGCTTGATTACTGCAAAAATAAAATTAACATATTGTAACTGACACCAGAACAAGGTAGTGTATGACATTGGGGTGTCTGTGCTTTGAGGTCTCCATGTCTCCTACTGATCAACAGCTACTTCCCCTCTCCCTTAATTACAGGATAATCTAAATGTTTGAAAGCTTCCTCTGAAAGTATTGTTGTGCAGGTCAATCACAACCATTAGAAAATTGGTACCTTTAAGAGTGAATATAGTTCTTATTGCTTACAATTATAATAATTTTGTTATTATCTATTATTTGGTTTCCACCTCATTTGCAATGTGCCTAATGATTTTTGGAACATGGATTGTGTAAGGGCAGATTTTTCTGCAGTCCACTGCCAGGCATTGCTCAGGTAACTCATGGTGCCTGTGGAGCCCAGTACCTGAATAATTTAGTGCTCTAGAGCTGGAGCAAGTCAGACCCGAATTGCTCTGAAAATTTTGTACCAGTACAGATTGACCTGCAAAAGAAAAAAAAAATCTGCAGAGAAGAGATCAGAGCCATTATGCACTCCTGGAGACTTGCAAAGCAGCTGTATTGCACACTAGATCAGACATTGTAGCCTGTCTGTGAGAGCTCACAATCTAAATAGACTACAGATATCATGTAGGTGAAAGGAATAGGAAATAAAGCTGCTTTGCAATACATTCCCATAAAACTTTCCTTGAAATTGTCATCCTATAACATATGTAATCTGTATAGAAAATTTGTAAGATGGGAGAAAAAAATAAAAGGCTTTTAGAAGAAGTCTGCACAATTGTAACTCACTAAGTCACTAATGAACATTCTAACCTTCTAGAATTCACACCTATAAAAGCTTTATAAGCCACTTTTCTGTGGTTTATATTATCTGAAATATAATAATTCTCTTTGGTTTTAGAGGTGGCTGCTGTAAGAAAGACATCAGCAGGATAATCAGTCCCACCAGTGAAATGCATTATGAGTGTTTGGGTGGTAGTTTGCCACCTTGCATTTCACTTGCCTCTCAATGAGTGAGTGTCTTCATTACCACAGAGCTTCTTCCCCAGCTGGTTCCTGTGGGCAAGAATGGCAGACACCAGCCCTTGATTTTTCTCCTTTTCCAATAAATTCCAACAAGTGCAAAGTACCTCCTCTAAATGTGGTTTGTCAATGTGATTTTGTACACCATGTGTGTACAGCTCACCTGTGTGGAGCAGTAAATCAACTTCTAATTTGGAAATACTCCAGAGCATTGTCACAGGCAGGCTGGGGGTGTATTGTTGTCCTGAGCATGGGCAGTTTGAGTGACCCCTGTGCCAGCAGGGTTATGAGTCTCCACCTGTAGATAAAAATGAGCCAAATTACATCACACCACCAGTGAGCACAGAGCACAGGAAAAACCACCTCTTTCCTGCTCCCAAATAGAGCCCTGAAGGATTTCTGTGGCTCTCTCCACCATGTGCCCTGTGGCTCTTGGCCACAGAGGAGCTTTGATACAGGCCAAGAGGTTTGGATTGCCATCATGGAACTTCTAGCTTGGCATAGCAAACAACTGTTCCTGTTTAACACTGTGTGCCCAGTCCTTCTGGATGATGTTTTCTTCCCCAAAGGAGCATTTATCTTTCTGTGAAAAGGGGAAAAAAAAGAAAAAGTAGTGGTTACACTGTTGCATTGGCCCACAAACCACATAATCTTAACTGCACCTTGTTTTCCAGCAGGAATCTGCTTCAAGTAAATAAGGTTTTGCCAAGGAAAAAAGGCAAGAAGGGGTGCTCATCTTCTGTAACAGTGGGTATAATAATGGTCTGACAATCTCAGTTTAAGTCTGTGAGTCCCAGGAGTATAGTAAGTGAAATCACAGATGACAAGAAAATGTTTGCTCAGTTTGGACTTAAAGAGAGCAGATATTACAGTGTGACTAAAAACAACGTAATCAGTAGCTCTCAGAAAAAAAATTGTCTATCAGAACTTTGGACGATGCTGAATAGTGGTAGAGAAAATGCCAAGCCAGGTATTCATTTGAAAGCTATTGCATTGATAGATCTTATGGGTGATTTGCAGTATTTTTTAAATTGGTGAAAACTAATTGTAAATTTCTGAAGTGGAGCGATTTCTATTATTTTTCAGATCTGTGAACCAGAAGGTAGAAACAAATACTTTAGATACTTGAATGAAAACCAAACTTGATACCTTAATAGCAGCTGTTGAAAACTGGCAACCAAATTGCCTCGATGTGGATGCAGGGCTTTGATTTTAGTTTCTTCCTGCAATCCAAAGTTAGTTCTAATATTACTTACAAGTCAAAGGAAGTGCGTGGATATTTGAATTTTTCCATAATTATGGTGAAAGCAACTGTAGCAATTGAGACCACATTTTTAGAATAAAAATTACTTTAAAATAATTATAAAATTAATTATTTCATTTAATATGCCCCTTATTTTTTTCTTCTGTGCAAGACCATTTTTTGTGCTGGACTTCCCATATGTTCTAGAATAAAAGGGCATCAACTCTTTGGATACATACAATATATATATGTGTGCATACATGTTATCATGCAGTGTAAACTTAGCACTGTCCCTGGAACTGGAGAAGTCGTGGTTTAATCTCTGAAGAGCAAAGTACAATATTTGCAGGGCAACTAAGAAAATATTCTTTATTTGACTTTGTTCTACTCATGAATAGCTGATATTATTTGTATTAATGGTTTTTAGTGGGAAAACATATTTCATCTGGAAATCGTAGTGAATGATCTTGTTACAGACAGGTAAAAGATGTTATAAAAGAAAAGTTTTATAAAATATAGATTAGGCCCTGCTGCTTCAGCTAAGCTAACAATAGCTTACAAGTTCCCATACAAAAACATCTTGAAAATGAGAATTCATTAACACAACAATCTATTCCTAGGGTGATAAACAAGTACACCTGTATAAACAAGAAGATCTGTCCCATGAACAACAAGAGGAAAAGAATGTAAACTAACTAAAAATACGGTAATTTGATAAATATGCAAAATACCATGTACTGACCAATGAACTAAGTGTAAATGTATTGTCAACTAGTAAGATCTAACACAGTGATAATAAAGTTAATCTAACTTCTATTAATGCTATAAAATATAACCTATACCATAAAGATTCAGCTTTTCCTGAATGAAGAAAATGGAGTCTCAGCTGACTTATTACAACATGGTCTGACTGGGGGCAGCTGGATTTGGCCCTGGCTAATGTATGGTAAGGCAGGAGACAGAACAAATGGTAAGAGGCAAGCCCAGATGGAAAAGCATCTTGAAGCTTTTGAAGAATTAATTATCCAGCTAATTGGCTTGCAGGCTCACAGAAGGGATGGGATGTGCTGAAGGCAGCAGCTCTGGTGGGGCCTGTGCTGAGGTGCGGCCCTGTGAGTGCTGGGCCGGGCGGTCTGTGTGAGGCCAGGGGGGATTGGCGCTGGTGTCTGCGGCAGAAATATCCTTACCCCTCTGCAGAGAGGCACCAGTGAGGTTCAGAGTGTTCCATGGGGTGCTGGCTCTGAGCTCACCTGTCCCAGGTGAGAGGGGTGCCCTGTGTGTCCTTGCCGAGGTGACCCAGGAGTGCAGCCAGGGCCGGCTGCCTGCGGAGGCCGTGGGTCCGTGCCTTCAGTGCCGTCATTAGCAGCTGCAGTTCTGCATGTCCTGAATGCCTGAAGTCTCCTCCTGGGCATAATCAGAGATTCCTTAGTCTTGTCATAGCTCATATTTTCAGTGTGAAAGGTAAGGAAGACTGTCACGTTCTCTGGGGTATTAAGTGGGAGTGCTGAAGTTGTTCCAGAATTGGAGTAGTTATTTATCTATTTATCGGTCTGAGATTCTGTGGAAGAATCCGATGACTTTCTCACCTCAAAGGTATAACTCTCATCTGTACAGGAAGAAACGAGTGCTTGTTGCATGGATATTTTTCCCTAACCAAAGATTTATAGATACAGGTGACTTCATTTCCTTTCCAGCTGCATCTGCTCTGTAGCTTTAGAGTTTGGTTGGCACTTTCCTTGAACAAGGCGTTCATCCTGCGTCCATGTAATGGCAGACAATACCTGCACTCACACTCCACAGTTTCTTTCTTTCCAGCCTGTTCGAGTCCCCAGCCAGCCTCTGGGGGAAGAACCTTCTTCTCATACCCAACCTAAACCTCCTCTGACACGGCTTCAGGCCTTTCCCTTGGGTCCTGTCACTGGTCACTACACGGAACAGATCAATGGCTGCCCTTCCTCTTCTCCTCACAAGGAAGGTGTAGCTGCAGTGAGGTCTCTCCTCAGTCTCCTCTTCTCCAGGCTGAACAGAGCAGCTCTGTTTTTCTTCCCCCTGAAAAACCTGGGCTTTAGAGTGACCTCCAGCAGCTCTGGGCAAGCTGCTGCTGCTGCCCAGCTGGAGCAGAAAAGGCTGGTGCTGTCACTGAAACGCTGCCCTGCAGTCACAGCAGGGATTGACAGTGGATGGGCCATGCAGGAGCCTTCAGTGGAGCACCAAAAGGGAAAAAGTGGAGTATTTTTCTGTAATTTAGCAGCTTTTCTCTGCCTGTAGTGTTTGAAATGATTAAAGACACACAGGGGGCCTCTCCAGCTACTGGCACTAGGTTTGCTGTTCAGCTGGGGAGTGGATGTCTCTGTTTTCACAGCTGTCTGCCATCTGCAACTAACTCGGACTGGGTGCTCTGCTCCAGACCTCAGCCTGAAAGCAAATCCCATAATTGTGAAACATGTTGGAAACAGGAAAGAAGTGTTTCAGAAGGAATTAATTTAGAAGAAGGTTTATGAAAAGGATGGTTTAGAGGTTGCCAGATGTGGAAGAATGCGATTAGTGCTGAGGATTAGTGCTGAGTAGAATATTAGAGCAAGCACAGCCTCAAATTCTTCACAGTCAGTGGGAATAAATGCGATCATTACCAAGAGTTAATATCTCAGTAATCAAAACATTCTTGCAGGTGTTTTTCATTAATTGGAAAATGCTTAATAAAATAATTAAAGAAAGTCTCTGGGTTTTTTCTCCATTTGGGTTATGACTTGATGTGCAAAATCTCTAAGAAAACAGTCACAAAAAAATTTAAAAGCAGTGGATTTTGACATCCCCATTTACAGCATTGTTAGCTGAGGGTCTCAGCTAAAAACCACTTTCAATATTTTAAGAATACTCATGAAAGATGGGTAGAAGAGAAGAGGTTAAAAAAGTGTAATGATAATTTCCACATACAGTAGCATATCCTGGTTGCACTTTGTGCCTTTTTCAATTTACTTTCTTATCATCATACCTGAAAGCTGTGAAAGCTTTTTGGGCACAAAGCTACTGATGTATTCCTGAGTATACCTGTCTGATACACAGTTAGCAAGTCCTTTTTTAGCAGTTTGGGAAGATTCAGTAGTTGCAGTCAACATTTTAGTACTTGTGATGTAGTAAATAGACCCAAGTGTATACTAAGAAAAGCCTTTTACTATTACTTGCTCCCAAATACCTGAGAGGAGAGAGACTAGCAAGGGAAATTTTGGTTTATGTGATATTGCTCAAAACACAAAATACAAAGTGATAAAGTATGTGAAGTCGCCTTCCTGGAAACTTTTGGGCACATCTTTAGTTCTACTTGAAGAACTGAAGTCAGGTAAGGCACATGTGTTTGCAAAACTGTGCTCCAAGGATTTGTTTGTTTTTATTTGTTCTGATCAATTATTCTTATCTCAAGGTCATGATTTGTTATCTATCTTGCATTGCAGTGTTTGGGAGTTTCAGTCTCTCTTACAGGAAAAGTAGCTGTCTGAGTTCAATCCCAGCCACTTTCTCTTTCACTCAGTTTTGAAAACCAAACTGTGGCTTCTAAATTCAACATCCAGGTATTCTTGTACTGCAAGTAATCAGCAGGAACAGCTGCCTCTTAAAAAATAAAAGTTTTCATCTAGTCTCTGTGTTTTTGAAAAAAAAAATTGGAAATAAATTTTTAGTGTAGCATAAAGCAGAATTGTAAGGAAGTTTCATCAGAAAGCATTGGTGGCAAAGTTTAAATTGAGCAAGAAAGAGGAAAACACATGAAGCAAAGAAAAGGATCTTGGGTATTGTGTAGGGAGGGGAGGGCTTGGCATTAAGGACTTCCTTTCCTCTAGGGCTGGAAGTTTTTTTTAATTTTTCAGCTGAGGAATAGTTCCATTTCTACTCTTAGTTTGTGAGTTCTTGATAATTCACATAAAATAAAGTCAGTGTCTGTTTTCCTCCTAAAGCCACTTCACATTTGATACCACTTTTTGCTGCTGGCTGGTGTTGTATGTGCAAGCACAGGATGAAAGCAAGCAGGATCTACTGACTATCTTGGGAACAGAATTAACTTCAAGAGGTGATCTATTAAAATTTCAGCATTTTAGAGCTATGTGTAAGGCACATTTGTGTCATATCAGTATTATACTGGGAAGAAGAATTCACAGTGAGTCTGCCTTTTGGAAATGCCTTTCTTGGCTGCAAACTGATGGGAGATTGGGCTCTGTGGCTGCACAAAGTTCTTGTGCTTAATTGAATCCCCTGGCTGCATTCACTGAGAGAGAAGTGAGAGCCTGTCAGGCCATGGCTAAGTAGCCTTCCCAGTAATGTTATCACTCCTGTTGCACCTCTGCTGCCTGTTTTGCTGTAGAAATCAACATTTTAACTCCCAAGTCCTTATTTCCAAGTGGTGAATGGGTTAAATAGTTACAGGTGAGCCCTTTGGCATGGTCAGGGGTGGAGGGGAATGCAGCCCTTGCTGCAGGGTCAGGCTCTGTCACTCTGGGAAGGGTGCATTCCTGTCACTGCAAAGGGGCTTCCTGTGGAAAATGGCACCTCCTGAAATACAACCAATATTCACAATTACAGATGAGATTAAACGACTAACCATAATGGTGAATCTCTGAGGTGATTTACAGGCATGGGGATATTGATCTTCTGGAATGCTGCAGGCAGTGAGGGCAGAGCCAAACCTGCCAGAGCAGCACCCACTCATCCAGGTGCACTTATGTGCAGTTTAGTTGTGTTGAGGAACATGAATGCTTGTATTTCATAAATGTTCTGCAAAGGAACAATAATTCTTCCTTCTTAATGTTAAATTCAAGTAATCAGTGGGCTCAAGGCTTGCTAGGGAGAGAGCTGCTATGTGACTTTGAAGTTTTTCAAGAACTTTGAAATGTTCCAGTTCCAGGAACATTCAAGAAAAATTGGGGGTTTGGAGCAGCTTTCAAAGTTGAAGGAATGTGTGTCAGGAATGATGAGGAAAGAATGGAAACTTTGGATTAAGTAGATTAAGACTGTGAGGATGTTCAGAGGGTGACTGAGAAGTGGTTTAGGATGGAGACAAAGCTGTTTTGTGAAATGATTGAGGAATGAAGATGATACAGCCACCATCAGTGACACAACAGTGAGTATCCTTCAGAGATATTTACTTATCTGAGGTCTGTCAAATGGAATTAGCAAGACCTGCTAAGTAGTAATAACAGGATTTAAAACCTTCTCAGGGTTCAGTCATAAAACTAGTAATTCTTAATCCTGTACTTTGTCACTGATCATTTGAAATGAAAGTTTTCACTGCAGAGACAAGACAATGTGGATATCTTCATGATTAAGAACACTAACAGCCTGAAGAGGTGGGAGAAAAGCAAAAATCATACTCCTGATCTTCAGAAATTAATTAGATTGATTTATTTTAATTAAAGAAGATTAAATAAAATAGAATCATTTGACCAAGTAGACTTTCTTTGGTAACCTCTTGAAAGCTGCTTTAAATAAGAAGGGATTGTCAGCTGTAAGAAATTCCTTCAAAGGAAGCAATGGTCATTAGAGTGGTTCACTACTTGTCTACCTGTAAAGGAGTCTGATAGCAATAGTTTCAGTTGACACAAATAACAAATACTTGGCTAAATTATTTTTGTTTTCTTGGTTAAGCAGTTATCCATGCCTTGGTTTTGCTTGTATTAATTTCTTTTACGTTAGAAATAAAAGTGCATTTTTAGCATGGAAGTACACATTTACAGGAACTTCTTGTTGATGTTATTTCAGAAACTTGATACATCCAGCATTCTCTCATGGTTGTTTTCTTTTGATGTTGAGTGATACATCAGCTTCCCAGAAATGCTCTGTACCAATGTAAACCTCAGTACATTTTCTATAATTTAAAGTGGTTTGACTATTTTTGCTTCAGTTTTGAGCACACTGCTGAGCTTTGAATTCTGGCCATAAAGGACTTACTTCCAAGTCACCCCCTTTTCCCAGTAGTGGTTAAAATCATTGCATTGCTCATGGTATGGAAAAAACCTCAGCTTTATAGCTTTCTCCAGCAGAAATCATGAAGTAGCTACTGTTAAAAATCATTAGTTTGGGGACTCATAGGGAAATCTATTTCAGATGGTAATTTAGAAGGAAAGGGAACAGCAGTAATAGTGATAATAAAACTGTGCTCTTTGGTTAGTATTTTCCCATAAGTCATTTATTATGGAAGTATGAGAGAATGATAAATGACCAGGCTTTTCAAATAGTCTTTGGTGGAAATACATTTACTTCCTGTTACACTCCCTGAGACACTGTATATCAGTGTACAGTGCTGCAGTGGTGTAACAAAAATTTCTGTGGCATTTGGCTTCTTTAGTCCTGTCACAGGTGCATTTTCTCAGTGTGAACTGAGGTGATGCATAATCTTGTTGCTTTGATTTTTGTGTTAAGCTGTGGAAGTGCACACGTGGCCATTGTGATTTACTGCACTTTGTCATGGAACCTGGAGCTCAGCCTCACAAAATGAGTGAACTTGATACCTTTTGCAGCAAAGTGAGCAGGGAAAGAAGAGCAGACAAGGCTAATGAGTGGCAGTGAAGAAGGAAAAAGGGGATGAGGAGCCCAGACTTGAAAAATAAAGAGCATTTATATAGTACACTTGAGATGAAACGTTGGTGTGACGGTCAGAAGTCATCAGCAAGCTGAGAAGAGTTAACTGCAGGCTGCTCTTTGTTTTTGCTTCTCCAGTCTGTTCTCACACCATGATACAAAGCTGTAACTTTTATTTATGATGTATGTACTATGCGGTATGTCCTTGCAGAAGTGTGTCTCATTTCACAGTTAGAAAACCAGATGAAAATTTCTTTATTCATTCAGCTGTTATAAAACTTGTCTCCTGTATGATTTTGAGGAATGTAATAATATTTTTAACATTAATAGAAATATTTCAAGTGGAAAGACAATTTCAAAGGAAGGATTTGTGTGCCATGAGTATTAAAATTTTGTTTCATTTGTCCAGTTTTATACTAAAATGGAATATGAAGACAATGTTGGTGGGAACTCATGCTGAATTATTCTGTATACTATTCTGAATCTGAGGAAATTATGTATTCATTGCTGAACATTCTAAAATACAATTGCTGAACATATCTAAAAATACAATTGCTGAACATATCTACCAAAATGTTGGTTTTTCTCTCCATCTCTCTTACCTCATCTAGATTTATATATTTGAAAATAACATCTACTATCAGCCTGATGTAAAGAGCAGCTCATTGCGCCTGACATCCTCAGGAAAAGAAGGAATTATTTTTAATGGAATTGCAGACTGGTTATATGAAGGTAAGCTGGATGAATATATCTGTTTATTAAAACAGATGAAAGGTCCTTGTACAGACCCAACAGCAGAAATCTGTTCATTTCAGAAAATATTGAGGGTGGGTTTGCTCCTTTCCTTTCTCATTTTCCTGCAGGATTGCCTTTGTTCATTCTTATTGGCTGCTGGTTTGCATATAGCAGTGTTTTCTGAGAAAGAAGAATTCATTTCAAACCAGGATGTAGCAAAGGAACACTTGGTAGCCTGTAAAAGTGAGCAAGGGAAGTGCTCAGTGTGCTGCTTTTAGGGACAACAGTGATGATCCATTTACAGTAAAAACATCCCAACAGAAAAGGCTCCCATATTTGAGTGGGGGATAGCTCAGTCTGTCTTCTACAGCCAGTACCACAGAATGTTTCTATCTGCACCCAAAATGCTCTTTACATAATGAAAATTTAAGGAAAAAAAAATTTGAAAGGGAGCAGATTATCTAGCTTGGTATAACAGCTTAAAATTATTACACATTTCAGCTACTCTTGCTATGGGACTCATGTATTCTATAGATAAATAGCTTAGGGTTAAATATTCAGTTACCTAAGGTATAGAATTTCTTGTGTGAAGAGTTTTTTTAGGAATGGTGTTAATGCCATACAGCATGGAACTTCACCTTAAAAATGGTCTATCCATACCTCTTGGCATTGCAGTTGCTATGAGCAAACAGATCACTGTAAGGTTTTTTTAAAATCTCTGCCCAAGTGAACCCTGAAGTTAGAATGGTAATTTGCATCCCTCAGCCTGTATCTGATAGTTACCTACTTCCAAGGTTCCCATTAGTGTTTTGGAATGTTTTAATGTGGCAGCATGTTTCAAAACAAAAGAACATTTTTTTAAATGGAATATCATTTTATATGCCCTTAATAATCTTAAAATCTAACACGACAGCATTTAAATTGAAGAATTTAAGCAGATATAGTACAGATGTAGTATACTAAGTTTTTGCTAAAACAAAGTGAAGTTAGTAAGAGTCACAGCCAGCAGAAGCGAAAATTGTCTTGTTTGGGACTAGAAAGTTTCTGAGGTGTTGTGGGAGATGATCCCAAAGCCTTCCTTTAGTGAGGAAGCCTTCACTGCCCATTATTTTCTAAGTCAGTGAATCCCAAGCGGGATGTTGCATTTCCTGACGTGCAGAGGACTCGCTGGGTTCCCAGGGCTGCGGGCAGGCACCGAGCCCTTCTCAGCGCTAAACACCACGGACGTCAGGGTGAGAGGGAGCTCTGTCTGCATGTGTTGGAGAACCCCAGTGTCTGCTGGCATGAAGGAGCACGCTGCTCCTTTCCCAGTAACCTAGAGCACTGCTCCACTTCCAGCAGAGTTTTTAACAGCATCAGAAGCTGATCAGGCTGAATATTGTCCAGGTGAAGTTGAGAGATTTTCATTTGAACAGAGCACTCCTCCTCCTTTGACCTCATTTGGTTTCTTTTATCATTTCATGAGTTTGTTATTAGCATTTTACCTTACAAAGCATTTGGGAATAGCTTTTCTTTGTGTGAATAACCTTGTCTAAATGCAAACAGTAGTATTTTAAAGCAAACATAATTGTGGTTTTTTGCTATCTGATATTCACCATTTGTTCTCTGCTCTTCTCCTGTGTAAAAGGTTTTAGTTATCCAGCCTGGGACAGAAGCATGACCCAGAATATATGACTTTGAATATAGGTCCCAGCTTCATTTCACCTAACCTTAGATAATTCAACCCATTAAGCTGCTTCAGAACCCTCAGAATCCGATAAGCAACTTGGAGAGTCTCTGTTGACAGTTTAAGTAGTTTTGTAAGGTAGACGCTCAAATTAGGTATGCAGTCAGGCTTTTTCCCTTAGTACACTATTCTCAATTAGTTTTCCAGACAAATTATTCAGATTTAAATGCAAAATCCTTACTAAGCAGGCCAACATATGAAATACATAATGAAAATTCTAAGTCTTTTCACAAGTGGAAGCAGAAGACTTGTAAAGGGAGAATTCAGAATAGCTCAGGAGCCGCTGGGATTCCAGGATTTTGGGTTCTGTGCCTGTGATTTTTTTCTGGTTTGTTTCTTTTGACTGTGATATACAATGACAATAAATGTAAGAAAACGTTGACTCACATTGTTGTGAATTGGATTCATTTGGGAAGTAAATAAAATTTGGATTTAAAAAAAACCTTTGGTTCAGACTTTCAGAAAGATTCACTCCAGAAAAACTGAACTTCCCAAGAATTAAAGCTGTCCACTAGACTGAGACAAGAAAATCAGAATATTGCACTCCAAAAATGATTACATAAATATGACAGAGTGAAGATTTACATGTTATCAGGTGCCACAATTCAGAGAAATCAGATATACTGATGTTCTATATTAAGAGAAGAAAGAAAATTGGCAATCCCAAAAACATACCCCAAACCCCCAAATTATTTTAAATTATTTAAAATTTAAGTAAACACATTGTATTGTATTGGAATGCAATAGAACTAAGCATATGTGAGTAACAATCATCTTTCACATTTAGATGATTTATTGATGTTAGTGGAAGTATGCATTTGAGGAAAATGCTTAAAGCTTGGACCTTCCTAATGCTCCTTGTTATCCAACCACTCAACCCAGGATGATGTGAAATTACTGAAATTACAGCAGCCACATTTCTAGTTGGCACAGGGAGAACAACTTGGTGCCAGCTGAACAAGCTGGACACTGTGTGTGAGTTTTTTTTATGGACCCTAAGGAAATCTGGTTTTGCAGAGGAACTTCTTCATTCCCACATTGCCCACTGGTGGTCTCCAGATGGGGAAAGGCTGGCCTTCCTGACCATAAATGACTCCCTGGTGCCCAACATGGTCATTCCCCGCTTCACGGGAGGTCTGTATCCAAAGGGAAAGCAGTATCCATATCCTAAGGTAAGACTAGTGGGAATGCAACCCCCACCTCCTCTTCTCTGTCCACTGATAATATTCAGCCATGTGGAAAGAGGGTTTCCAGACAGTAACGCATTGTAAGGCTGATTTTGTTCATTATGATTTTCAGGAAATAATAATTACTTTTTTTTGTTCAGTAGATTGTAACACCTGAAAAAAAACTATCGGGTGAGGGGACAGCAGAGAAACTAACTTGGAGTAATTTCATCACCGATATTTGGCTTGATAAAATCAATCCAGCACCTCAGAGAGAAGGATAAAGCATTTGAAGGAATTTGGAGGAAAAAGATCCAGCCCCAGCTGCTCTGGAGTCAGATACTCCCTGTGCAGAGCAGGGAAAGTTCCTTCACAGATACAGAGATCTCAGTAGATTGTGCTGTTATTAATAAATGTGACAGACTGGCATTGAATAAGATAAGCCACAGTAACATATTTCCATGGCCATCAAAAAGAGAAAAAAAACATTAGAACTGTCAGTGTTTTAGAAGATTTGGAGAAGGTTTTTTAGATTTGTTTTGGAAAGTAAAAGGACAGCCCTGACAGGGGTAATGCCTGAAATCACTTCTCATTTTCTGGGGATTTTCTGGTGAGGTGCCTCCTGATCTGTTTTGATCTTCCAGCTGATCAGTCTTTCCAGCCCTGGCACAAAGTGTCTGGGTTTCTTTCTGGCAGGTCCACCTGTATGATACTCCTCTGGTATTTCAGGGGACATTTATTGAGAGCTTTAGAAAATATTCCTGTTACCTTGCTGTTCCTGCTACTGCTTTTTGGTGATGGACCTTTATTCTTGATGGCTGAACAGTTAGACTGTACCAGGTACTATGAAAAAATAACACATATTATATAAGTAGAATATATTTTTGCTATGAAATAATACTCTGAAATAATAGGGGTAGTTTATATACTTGCATTGGCAAAAGGCCTTGATTGACAGAGCAAAGAAAAAAACAAGGAATATTTTTAAGTCAGCTTTGTAAACGAGAAAGGAGTAATTCTATTTCATTAGCAATTCAGCATAAAAGTGATACACAATACTACTTCAGCAATCTCATTAACGAAAAAACATTATCTTTATTTAATGTCTCCATTTAATACAAATTTAGCTCCTCGTTAAACATCATTAATTGGTAATGAAGCTGGCGGTGTAGCAACAGAGATTACAAAAAAGATTTGGTCTTTATTATAGAGTGCAACCATCAGAGAAAATTATAACTAGGATTAAAAAATGAAATGAAACACACGTGTTTTTGTGAGCACTGGAACATGCTTATCTCTGTCTGTGTACACGTCATACACACAGACTGGATTCTTAAAAAAAAGTTTTTTAAACTTTCTTTTTTCCTAGCAGTGTTAAAAGCACACAAATGCCATTTCCTTGTCCTCCATACCACTCAGAAATTAGTGGATACAGCATTTGGATTTTATTTTGAGATAAGCCTAATTTCTATCAGGAATTTGCAGGTGTATTTCAGCCTGTGAAGAGCCAAGTATACAATTTTGTTGTTTATTATAGTAAATCTGTAGGATCAGTGATTTTTACCTTTTCCTTCCAGTATTAAACAGGGGTCAGCCCCACTGAGGATCACACTTCATGTTTTGTATCCCAAGGGTGCTATGTAGTGTAATTCCTGTGACATGAAACTGAAACTTGGGGATGGCACATCTAGGACAGGGATGTGGGACCAGCAGCACCTCCTTGCAGCTCTCCAGAGCCTCTCTTCCTATTTCCATTGCTTCCTCTTCATCTCAGGAGCATCCCTTAGTGAAGAGCCGTGTTACAGGAGAAGGATTATTCCCACCTCCTGTAGATCCTCAGGATTTATCAGACTCTTCCCAGTGGGTATCTATCAAACTGCCACGTTATTCCCCTTTAGCCACAAGAAGCATTTTGTTTCCCTTGGAGCTGGCCTGCCAAAGCAGCTGGCTCCTGGTACAGGCCAGAAATTGAGATTTTCAGCTCAGCAAACAAGGGAAGAAGAACTGAGGGAAAATGGTAAAGAAAAAGAGAGGAGGGAAAGGAGGAATGCTGTCCCAGACTGGGGTAGTGCAGCTTTTCAGAAGAAGGAACAATTGCATCTGAAAAAGGTGGAGGCTGGATTTACCTGAAGATTTAGGGACCGACTGTGTTTTGGCAGCTGACTTCACTGAACTGGGCAAAGCCATTTCTAGTGCTGGTCACTTGCTCTGCACAGGAAGGTCTTCCATCAGTAAAGGGTGGTGAGAGAATCACTCAATACTTCATATCTTTATCTGTGTGATTATATGGCTATGAAATTAATTTTTCAGATTTAAGATCCTTGAACTTCAACAACTTTTCATTACTATAAAGATACTGAATTATGTTAGCAAGTGAGTCTGCTTCGCTGTCACTGATTCAGTGCCTCTAAAACTCCTATTTATTTTTTTCTTTTCCAAAGGCAGGTCAAACAAACCCCACAGTAAAGCTGTTCGTAGTTAATCTGTATGGACCAGCACATACCCTGGAACTGATGCCACCTGACAGCTTTAAGTCAAGGTATATAATTTCATGGTGAAATATTTTATGGTAAATGTTCCCAAAACAATCAGAATGTTAACAGTGGCCACTTATTTGCAACTGTTGCAAACAGGCTGGTGTTGCTCTCTTCTACACAAATTGAGGTGCTCTACTTTATTGCAGGAATAATTTAATAGTGAATTATGCCTTGCAATTATTAGTGTCAGCTGGAATGCTTACTGATTGTGTTAGTAAGAGAAATTATTTTGAATGAGTTGAGCATTTTGAAGTATTTTCTTTCTGTTGATGGGCCACTACTGAAAAACATAATAAAATCTGCTGCTGCTTGGTAACCCTTCATTAATTGAAACAGTGCTATAAGATCTGAGAGAGATTTCTTGCCATCACGGTCAGCATCTTCCCTCTCCTTAATGGCAATAAAGTTGAATTTTAAGTGTCAGAAGGCACAAAGAAGTTAAGCAAGAAAGCAATGTGTAAGAAAAGATCCCCAAGATAAAGATAATATTGAAAATGTTGTTTGGATGTTATGGTTTCACTTAAGGGCTTTCAGATTCATTCTGCCCCTTCAGCAGATGGAAAGAAATAGTAGACTCAAATATTAATGTTAGTATCTTAAAACTTTGTTTGTCTTCTTGAAGCTGAAGCCAAATCTCTAGAGCATCTTTGCCAGTTCTTCATAAAGATATTGTTGTTGTTCAATTGATTAAAATTATGGCTTGCTAGTGCATGAGAAGACTGAATAAATCTATTTAAACCTGTGAAAAAAAGTTAATTTCTTCGTCATTTTTACTATTGAGGTATAATTTCCATGCTGTAAAACTTTAAAAAATTGTATAACTGTGAGCCAGTTTTACTGTAATATGTGAATTTGGCTCGGGGTTTCAGTAACAGTCCTCACACTGGTCATCAACCCATATATGTCCATATATCAATGTATATAGAGGTATGAAAAATGTGCTTTAAATAAGCTTTTCTTAGAGTGAAAACCTTTGAAGTTTGTAATGATTGGGAGTTGGTTTTTTTCTAAAATACTTGCTTTTTTAGTAAAAGTAGCAGCTACCTTTAGCGGTCAGTTTATTTCAGTGTTTCTAACTCTTTCATTATGGAGTTATTAGTAAATAGGTCATGGGAGTCTTTCAGAATTAAATTGAATGGTTCATTATCACATATAGTTTAGAGGATCTTTCAGGGCAGAAACATTTTAGAAATAGTTATTGTCCAGGTCATAACCATCTGCTGTTATGGAGAGATTTGCTCCTACACAGAGAAACCACAGCAATGGGAAGGGAGGGGGAAAGGGAAGGGGAAAGAGGTTCTGTTAGTTAACCACAGAAAGTAAAATTCAGATTCCCCAAGTTGTGTCTGATGTAGGACCTTTGAAGACACAAAACTGTTTCCCTGATTTATAGGGCATCTGGGAACTTGATGTAAGATTGAATAAATTCAATGAGAAATTCAATGAATAAATTCAATGAAAAATTAATTTTCTTCTTTTAGGGATCCTGTAACAATGTGTGGTAATATTTCCCAAGTACCAGAATAGCTCAGGCTATTCTGATATAAAGATAGGGGTAACACTTGTAAATTTTACTCCTGAAAGTTTAATTATGTAGAAAAAATTACCACCTACTATGCACTGTTAATGCCACATAAAGACTGACAGTCTTCCTTCAGATAAGTGGTTGTATTTAATGCAATTACTGTTTCCCCCTTGGTGCTTCCATTTCATGTGTAGTTATGTTTTTTTCAGTGACAAACATCATTTAGTATTTTGTTTCAGTCCTTAGTCTAGAATGCAATTAGTTTTTCCTCTTTAAAGTGGGGTTGTGAGGAAGCTGGAGGTGTGTACAATAGAGCCTGAGAAGCTTGGAGACACAAAGTGATTGCCCTCCTGCTTGTGTCACCTGGTGTCATGTTAGATCTTGTTTTGCTTGTGGATACATTTGTGCCCCTCAGTAAGATTAAACATCTGTTAAAGCAAAAAAAAAAGAAAAAAAGTAGTAAATATTAGACTCGGAACACACTTGAAGTCCCCATTTCTATTTATCCCCATTTTAATTTATTCTGGTATCCAGATGTGAAAATATCTGCTTTACTTGAAGTCAGAAATGGAAGCCAAAGAATCTGTGCATGCTGGGTTGTTCAGGTTTGTTCTGCAAACACAGGACCAGGCTGGGGGAAGCTGCAGTGCTCTCCTGCCTCTCCTGTGTGCAGCTTTGGTGCTGCTGCTCAGCATCTTTGATCTAGTAAGGAGCCTTTTGAATGTATAATTAAAAGCCTGTTGTCAAAGAGTAATGAGATCTCTATCAGTAATAGATTAAAAGCCTAATTATATTCAAGCTAAGCCCCTTGTTTTTAAGGGGGTCTGAGTTTTTTCCAGACAAGCTGACTCCAGTGTTGCACGTAACTCAGCTGGACTGAGAGAGCTGCCAGCAGCCAGCAGGGGAGAAGGGAAGGAAATGGCTGGGCTGGGATGACAGACTGCAACAGGTCTGCTCTTAACAGCCCCAGCCTGACAGCCAGCAGGACCCAGGGAGGAGGGAGGCAAATCCTCCATACCAGGAGCCCAGGAAGCCTCATGGGCTCAGCCAGGGGTGTGGAGGGACAGACATTTGGCCAGTATTATGAGCTGTGTGGTAAAACAGGAACAGGAACACATTGATAGTGAGAGCAACCTCCCTTTTATCCAGAAGTCCTGTTGTAAAATACGTGTTATTTAATAATTTTGAAGTGGGCTCTAGCTGAACTCTAATATTACAGAACTTTTTTTTAATTATTATTTTTTCCTTTGGCGGTAGGACTGGATTATTTTGCAAAAGTGTGTGTCATCTGAAATTATTTGTTGTGGGAAAATACTGGCTTCTGTTGGAATTCAGTGCTTGTTTCTAAGCTGGCTGGAAAGTACACAATTCATGTGTATTTGCAAGCATATGTTTCACAATTGCTAAAGTTTGTGTATATATGCCAAAATTTCCCAGGGGAACATCACTGAAGGACTGAGCCATCCCACTTGGAGGAGCACAGATGCTGGACATTTGGGGTTATTTTCTCCATCCTTTAGTATTGGCACTGTCATGCAGTACAAATTCAGCATTTGAATGAACTGTATATATGGGCTTTATTTTTCTAAAGTCTAGCCTGAAATATCAATGATCTGTACATTGTTTTACATAGGGAATATTATATCACCATGGTGAAATGGATAAGCAACACCAAGGCTGTGGTGAGATGGTTAAACAGAGCTCAGAACATCTCCATCCTTACAGTTTGTGAAACCACAACTGGAGCTTGTACCAGGGTAAGTTGTTTGGTTTTTTGTTTTTTGTTTTGTTTTTTTTTCCCCAAGGTCTCTTTTCAAGGTTTCTTCTGCATTTTGTTTTCATATTCAGAAAAAGATATTTGGAAATCAGTTTGCAGATGCAGTAGTTGCAAGCTGAGTATAATTAGTCAGCAGGGAGGAAATGGATGTGAGAAAATTCCGAATGTGGTGAAATGAGTTCATGCAATTAGCAACTTTGAGTGACATTTTCAGAATTACTAAGCTTTGTTCATTCATTAGCTTCATTGGAAGCTGCAGTTGCTGAACATCATGTACTTGGGATATAGCTAGAGCAGTGACAAGCTTGTCCTCTGACAGATATTTTCAGCTGACTGGTTTCTCCTCTCTCCCCCCACAGAGTTTCATTTTAGGTCTTTCTGTCTCTCACAGCTTCCATACGCTTAAGGAAAAGGTGTAAAATTCTTATAACTCCTTCAAATTTGATCAGAGAATTAAATAACTTTAGAAAAAAAAATAAACTGAAAGGCAACAGGGATAATTCATTTTTGAATGTAAGCCAAACTGAAATACATTTTTCTCTGTGAATCCAGACACATTCCACCCCTGGACCCAGACTTTGACTTCTGACACTCCTGCATTACATCTCCCCATTTCCACAGTCAATCTTGCATCTTGAATGCACTTGGCTGCTTTCCCATTCTGAGTCACAATCTCTTCCCAGAACCAGCTAAAAGTATAAATATTTTCTATACATGCTGATATCAGTACCAACAGATGCTGCAAAGTAGAGGGTATAATTTGGCAGTGTAAATGGTTATGAGTGATTAATGTTGGCCTTTGAGTCAAAAGGCTCCCATCAGTGTCTGCTGTTGGAGTCAGTCATTCTGAAGTGTGAGGGATTATTTCCAAGTTCATCTTCTTCTTTTGCTGCATACTGCAGGGTGCTTTTCCTCACTCAGAAACTATGAATGAATCCCCAAAGTACAGATTTAGATTGTGACCATGGAGATTTGGTTGCTTTTACCTGGTTCCTGTGAGCCTTTTGACTTTTTATTGAGAAAGTCGGTCCTGAACCACTGCAGCTGCTTCTGAGAGGGAAACCTTTATGTGCTTCAAGGTCAATTGGACTTGTTGGAAGTAGGTATCCAGGGAGCTGTAATCCAGGACATAATGTAAGAGAGAGAGACTGAGAAGTCCCACTCCAGAATACTTACAGTGCAGCAAAGGACATTTTTAGGGGCTGAGGAAGGACAGTGATGCACTCTCACTGTTGTGAGTACAGCCCAGGGCTGGCTCGTCCTGGAGGGTTCCTACACTGCACCCTCTGGGATAAGGTGATGCTCTTGAAATCACTAATGGGTGAGGAAAGGCCAAATATTGTGAGAATTTAGAATTGTATCACACCATTTGATTTCAGCTGTAAGCCTTTGTTTTTTCTCCCTAGGATGTTGCACATGTCCTCAGTTTCAAAAAGGAATGTATAAAACGAACTGCTGCAATAGCTACAGATTTTCATTTTTCAGGCCATATATGTACAGATTCTTCCATAGATAATAAATTTTCATTACTTCACTGTGACTATGACAATTTGCAGCAGTTGATGTGTTTTATATTTTTTCCAACAATGTGTGCATAATATTTGGTTGTTTTGTTGGTTTTTTTTTCAAATGGTATTATGTGAAATATGAGTATGAACAATAAAACTAAATAATTTGGTTTTTTGGTTTTTTTCTCATCACTAATGCCACACTACAACCTATTAAAGCACAGGACTGTGATTTGAAAAGGTCTCACAATTTGAGCTTGGTGCTGGCTGTTTGCCCAGTGTTGATGAAGGACCTAAAATATCCAGTTGTCAGATGATGCCTAGAGGTAAAAAACAATAGAGCTGCCTGTGCAAAGCTTCTTGATAGCTAATCAGAAAGGACTGAAATGGCATCCTTAGCTCCCCTGTGGTGTTCTACCAAAAACTCTGAATAAGGCAGCTGACTTTGTAATTAAATTATCATTTGTTTCAATGCAAGTGCCAGCAAAGAGACAAGGAGATTGTAACACAGTAGAAAAAAACCCATGAAATAGCTAGAGACCTTCTGCTGAATGTGGGAAATATTTTTTATCTATAGCTATTCCATAAAAGCTTTTTTTTTTCTTTTTTTTTTCTGCCTTTTAGAAATATGAAATGCAGTCAGACCTGTGGCTTCCTAAACAGGTACAGTATAAATGCTATTTCTGGGTGCATAATGCGTAATTGCTTCATTGTCATTTTTATTTAACTATGTGTTATTTTATAAGCCAATAAAATTCTGAGACACCTGTGGAGGGTTTTGGAGGCAATATTCCCTTCAGTTTCTGGTCTGTCTGGATTCAGTTCACTAAGCATTTAGATGAACAGCTGATTAACTGCCCAAGTCTGGAATGGTGGAAGACAGACCAGATGAATCTCATTCCAGGCATGTCCTACTTACTGTGATTTGTTTCTGATTTAAAAACGATCTCACCAAATTAAAGCAGAAGGAGTTCAAAGATTAGAGGTCATATGGGCTATAATTGGAATGAGAAAGTAAAATATTTCTAAATTCATACCCAGAACAATATGTTTAACTAATATGTCAGCCAATTATTCCACTTTCATAGCTTCAGAAGAACTGTCCAATAACTGGATGAAACACATTCAATTTAAACTACATTTCAGGCTTCATTTTGCAATGTGCAAATGAGAAATCATTTTAACAAAAAACCCCTATGCTTTTATAGCAAGCCATTTTCCTTTAATATTTCTGTGCAAAGCTAGACATGGAGAGATGGTATCACATCAGCTACAGTTTGTGGTAAAACCGTGATTCAGAATATCACTTCACTATGCTTATTTTTTCCATACAACTTTTTCAAAAGCAGTGGGCGTTAAACATGTACTCAGTGAGTCCAAACCACTGCAGCTTTTGTTCTCCTCCTCAGCAGCAGGAGTTATCTCTGTCATTACGTGTATGTCTGTAAAGGACACTGTCCTGGAAAGTCCCTCTGCATTAGGAATGAGATTATCAGAGCTTTCATTGTGAGGGAGAGTTCTGCAAGGGCTGGAACCCACGCTTTAGGACAGGACTGCACATGGCATGAACTATATTCAGCTTTAGCCACCACATTTCCGTTAAACTTAGAAGAATATACTTAAAACCTAAGAATGTTTTCTCCAACCGACTTCTGAGCACAGCAAAACTAAGGAGACAAAAAAATTCAGGCTGATCTTTTGCTAAGAAGTGTAATGAGAAGTGTGTCAGGCTAACAGAGTGTTGCACTCTCAGAACGAAGAGCCCGTGTTCTCCAAGGACGGCAGCAAGTTCTTCATGACCGTGCCGGTGAAGCAGGGCGGCCGCGGCGAGTTCCACCACATAGCCATGTTCATCGTGCAGGTAAGGCTCTCATCAGGCTGCTCTTGATATCCTGCTGCTGTCTGGGACTTTTACTGTGGCCCAGGCAAAGGCCTGAACTTCAGTTTAATCAGAACACTTGTGTCATGGTCGTTTGTACTGTCCAGGTTGTCTCTCAGTGCAGTGGGACGTATTTATAACTTCTCCCAGAAAAAACGCTAATTCTACCTTCTCTAAATACACTATACATGCATATTTTTAAATAACAAATGATTTTCAATGTCTATTCAGAATCCACTCTTACAGAACAGTAAAGAGAGGCAATACCCAAACTTAAAATTGGTGTGAGAGTTTGGAGACTTTTATTACCCTTTGCAACATTTCTCAGGGGCTTCCATTTCCCAGGGTCATTACTTTTTCCAAAGAAGAATCTGAAAGAACATAAATTTGCAGTGTGACTTTGAAGGTCACCAGTGTGAAGTTGTGATGAACTAATAAAGGAAATTATGCCCTGGAACAGAACACTCCAAGGCATCTATTTAAATCATCAGAGCATTAATCCAGGTGCTTTAGCAGAGCCATATGACATAGGAGGGATTACCAAGGTACCCAAAACATCAAAATAGCAGATTTGTGCCAGTCAGCTCTGTTATCTGCCTCTATGACAGTGTTCTGATGTGAACATTACTAAGTCTGAAATATGTTCACAGTGCACTGCAGACAGTACAAGAATAAAAGAACTTTAATGACAGTTTAACCTGAAGAAACAAGAACAAAGATACTCATTCACTAGAGTAAATATATCAAGAAAGAGTCAGTGAAGATAAAAGGGATCACAGACACGTCAAATTCTATTTCCTAAAGAAAACAGTAACTCAGATGACAGTCTGGTAAAGGTGTATTGATATAATAAACACATAAAAATTCACACCTGAGCAAAACCATTTAGTCAATCAAGTCTTATTTTGGTATCTTTCACAGTACGAATAAGTACCTTTAAAATACATGAGATAATAATGATCTGGATCTGAAAGTTCATTTGCAACATTCCCAAGGATGTTACAGATACAATCAAGTTTGCCTTAACCTTGTAAGCTCTGACATTTCTTGCTACTAAAAAGCCCAGGAAACTTGATCCTAATTCAGGAAAATATTTGAGCAAAGATCAAGCCCACTCCTGTACAGTAAGGTAATTAAATACATGCCTACTTTTAAATATATCTTTTAATCCCAGTAGAATAATGTTTAAAGTCAAGCTTATATTTCAGAATTTAGTATTCTGTCCCTTTGAGGCAGAATTAGAGCCCTGGTTACTGCACAGCTCCAAAACTAAAAAATACTTATATTTTGCCTGCCATCAGCATGAATAAAGAAATCTGAGTGGTATCACCAGTGACAAATTTGGCTTTAAGCATGTAGCTGCTCCTGAGAAAAAGGAAATGTGATATCCCATGTATCAGCCATTATTCATCAGTAAGCAACATTCTGTGTGGTAATGGGGCTGATAAAGAGCAGTAAAGGGCAGGAAATATGTTTATATGATGTGTTTTACACACTGCATTAATCTGATTGTCCATTATTTCTAAAGCAAACACAGAGGCATAAAAAGTATATTAAGCGTTGCACATAAAGGCCTTTGTCATATTAGATGTTTGTCACACCTTGTGAGAGCCACAGCAGCACAGCAGATGCCCTGCAGAATTTAAAGCAGTCAGCAGATCACCAGTACCCAGATGGACACAGCATCTCCGTGGTGGAAAAGGGTAACTGGAATTTGGCACTGGGATTCTCATTCCTTCTCTGGTGCCACTCTGTAGAGACATCAGCCCATTGACAGAAATCAACTTTCATGTGCAGGAAAGTTAAAACAGAACCAATGTGGCCTTGCAGGGATAAAGAAGCACATTTTAATGGCTCGCTTTGATTTAATCACTGGTGCTGATTGCTCAATCTTACACCAAATGCTGGTCTTTCTCAGGCTGCATTTCTTTGCACTCCAGAAAAGCACGTGTCAATGACACAAAGCACGTTAGCAGAGACATCTAATTAAATCTTTATGCAGAGAGAAGTTACTGTCTGAAAGGTTACTGTCTATTATAGATTATTTACTGTCTGAATGTAGAGGGCTGGATATGTGGTTTTTTGTTTTCAAATGCTTTTAGTAACATATGAAATATTTAAAAGAAACTAATCTCAAAATGGGATTGAATCATGCCTTATGTATGTAGACATTTCTTTCATGGAGTTTTGCAACTCTAGAAAGTCTCTTTTTTTTCCAACCACAAAATAAGAATTATAAAGTAACTTTAATGGATCAAGGGGATAACTTTCTGCAAGCTTCATAAATTATGTATTATGGCTGTAACCTTGAAAATAACCATGTTTATTAACGCCTGGCTGCGCTTTTTATTGCTGTTTCCTGTTAGATCCTGTGATCTTAATATTTAAGTATCTATTTCAATAGTTGCAGCTTCTCTCTCTCCAGAGAAGAAACAGTCACTTAAAATAAATCACTAATATGTATTTTAATCATTCCTGGAGACAGCACTGAATATCAGAATCTTCCTGAACAGGGAGCCCTCATCATAAACTAAACAAATGTACAGCTCCTAGCACAATATCCTGATTTCATTTGGTACTTGCAAGGCTTGTCATGGAGTTGCTACATCATTCCTTCCTTGTGGATCTGTTAGGAAACAGATCAGTTCCAAGGGTCTTGGTTCTGCCTTGACAGTTCACAGTATGTCTCACGGGATCTCTTTGAGCATTTGCTTCTTTTAGTTATTGCTCCTGTTGATGTGGCACTCAGGGCACAGTTCAGAAATACATGGATTAAAAAAAGGCCAACCTTTTTCTCTTTATCACTTTTTGTAGGCCTTGTAACCACTGAGTATCACCTCTGAAATGTCACCTCTTCTCTTTATAGTTTGTCTTGAATTTGAAAACTAAGAATACGTATGTCCAGGCCAAGCATAAAAACCCTAATACAGAAAATCCACATAAAGTATGTCCAAGCTATGAGGGTTGAAGCTTTAATCTTCAGTGGCCTGATTTTACCTTTTGCACTAGGAAACACCCTCAGATAAGCTTCTAACTTAGGTTTTGTTGGTTTTAGCCTGTGTCTGATGAAGAGTCTGCTGCAACTTCCAGCCTGAGAGTTGATTTTATCTGCATTGCATCCTGACTTCTATTGTTTGTTGACATGGGGGCAACTGAATGAAAAACTGTGCTGAAAACCGAGATTAATTGAATGACTTTGAAAGGCTTATAGATGGGAGGGAAAGGATAAGTGAAGTTCAGACCTGTCAAAATGTGAGGTTTGTGGTTTAAAGATGTTGTGTTGCATATTAAAGTTTAAAAAGCTGTAATCAGTAATGACATGTGCAAGCAATCCTGCTAGGCAAAGAAGAATGCAGCAAGGTGAAAGGTAATGTTTTCCATCTCTCAACAGGCTAAAAGTGAACAAATCAGTGTGAGACACCTGACATCAGGGAACTGGGAAGTTATCAAAATCCTGGCATATGATGAAAATACTCAAAAGATGTAAGCACTATCCTCTTTTTTTATAAAAAAATTCAAGTTATTAAAGTTGAATCCATTTAGCTCAAAATTAAACAACAATATTGCTTTCATTTTGGAGCATTACCATAACTTTGACACACCTGAGTACATAAGGTGCAGTTTTAAGACAATTCATCTACCTTTCCTTTCCTAAATGATTTTTTATGCAGAGAGAATGAATCCCACTATGATATCACTTGACTCTGTATTTTTCAGAATAAAAGGAATCAACACACAGTGCAGCAGTAATAACATTTTGGTTACTTCTTTCCTGGAGTCCAGATAAGAAGTCATAGTAAATTTTTAGTACTTGATAAAACATCACACTTTTACTGTATGAGGTCTCAGAGTTTTGGAGATCTGATCCAACTTCATAAATTCAAATTATTTGTAGAGATTATCAGAGCTCCTGATTCTCATCCACAGAGAAATCTTCTTACAGCCCATCTTAGTGATAGAGTGGAAGGAAATGTAGCACATATTTGGTGCTTTTGGGAAGGAGTTTGGAACTAACACAAAGTGTCTGAAGTCATCTAACTTCAGTGGATCTTGCTTAATTTTCACTTTTCTCTGTCCATGGCAAAAAATACACAAGCATATTTAATTCTCATTTGCTTTAAAACAAATGATATTTCAGTAAGAACTTTTCTGAGGCTGCAATAAGTCCCATCTTTTCCACTGGTACCCAAGAAAACCCTTTTTTGACAAGACTTTCTATGGGTTTTGAAAATATATCCGTAGAGAATTTCCTGGTACTTCTGCAAGGCCCAGGGGTAGAAATGAGGTCTGGATGCACTCAGGCTGCAGAGGTGACAGATGTCACTGGAGGGGATTGCCTTCCCCTCCTTCTGCCCATCAAGCAGAAACTTCATGGGGATCTCATCAAGGAAACACCAAGGGCTTGTCTTGGTGTTCTTGTGAAGTCTCTTTCCACCCATGCAAAGTAGATAGAAGAACGAGTTGGTTTACAGCTCAAAAAGCCTCTCAGATTGCTTAAGACTTATTGTAATATATGACATAACTTCATTGTGACCTTAATCTACTATTTGGATATATATTGGAATCTCTTGGAGTAAAGCATGAGCTTTCTCCTCTGTGTTTTTAATATGCAGAGAGGTGTCCTGGTTGCTACTGAAGCTCCTGGGCATGACAGGAATTAAAACCATGAAATCCTGTTTTCATCACAATTTTAACAGGAAATTGTATGGCTTCTGAAATAACTAATCTGTATATTGGATCTAAGTTTAATCTTGGAACTTGGGTTTAGGTATAAGTATTTGATCTTCATGATATTTGTGAATTTTTAATTTTTAAGAATGTTACTTACGGTGTCTTTCACTTTCTGAACACTACCCAAATCAGACAGTTTACCAAACTGAGTTTAACTTTTTTCCTCTTTTGGACACAGTTATTTCTTAAGCACTGAAGAGTCCCCAAGAGGAAGACAGCTGCACAGGTAAGAGGTACATGGGGCTATGTTATCAGCTTCTTCATCCCAAGCCATAAGTGCTATGGTGCTTAGGCAGTCATTTATATTGTGTAAAAATCAGTATGCTTGAGCTGTAACAAAGAAAGTGCCATAGCTTTTCAAGATTAAAATTGCCGTTTTCTAAAAAATGGAAAAGTTTCTAACACAACATATTTTTACCATTTACATCTTCACTAATCCTTTATAAGCATCTAAAAAGTTAAACCTAAATACAAGCATTTAACATGACTTCGTTTTAGAAGTAACCAAAGTTTTCTAAATAAAAGTTTATAGTGTTTAATAATGTAACTTAAATCACTCATTTTCAGTGCTTAAATCTGAGGTTAGTGAGGTTTTCATGGTTTCCTACTAATGCTAATGTTACCCTCCAGCGCTGTGAGTTATTGCAGTGCCAGTGGTGTTTTGGGCAGCTTTAGGATCCTGTCCACATAGCCAAGTTTACTTTATTGTATTTTATTCCAATGTGGAATGTTTCTGATCATTTTCTTCCCCCAGTGTATCAACAGTGGGGTCACTGAACCGTCAGTGTCTCTCGTGTAACTTCCTGAAGGACCAGTGCACGTACTTCAGTGCAAAGTTCAGCCCCATGAACAGGCATTTCCTCCTGCACTGTAAAGGTGAGGCAAATGCACAGGGTGCACTGCTGTTTGCTTCTGAATCAATGTATTCCCAAATCCCTTGGGTTACTCAAAGTTCTGCAAGTAAAGATGTTCTGTGAAACAGCTAAATCATGAGTGATGTCAGAAAGCTGCTCCAGTCCTGACTCCTCTGTCTCAGTAAAGGACATCAACTTACCTTCACCCTAAATAGAAATCCTTCACCAAAAATTTGGAATTTTGGTGGTGGTGCTGTGGTTTGTAACAGTTTAGTATTTTATATATTGGGATTGATCTTGTATGACTATACTTAGTTAAAAAATGAGGGCCTGTGTTCTCTAGCAGTGTTTGTACACATGGATGTGCAGTGTATCTATACACTGCCATAATTATATGTATGGATGTATCTACTATAAAGCTGTGGTTTAATCCCCAGAGACAGATCATCTATATCAGTGCAATTGTAATAAATAACTCACAGTGTTTTACTGGTAGCTGCATTCCAGTGGCACTAAATTGCACCAGTTGGCTTCAGAATTTCTGTATAAATAAAAAACTAAACCATCCCACACAGAGAAAATTATAACCTACACACAGGAAATGAACACTGATATATAAGTGATTAAAAAAGGTTCAGAAAAGCATGAGACAATTCATAATAAAGTATATAGGTAGATCTGTTGTCCTTGAAACTTGCAAAATTTTACAGACACTATCCCTCCAGTATTTTTTCATAGCTACGATCAGAGTGCAAAGAGTAGAGGACACTTCATCTGAAATACATATGAATAGCTCATTTTATATTCATGCTTTTTCTCTGTTTCTTTCACAACTCTACTTTTTGTTTCCCCCACACAAAAATAAAATACCTACTGGCTTGAGCACTGAATGTATGCAAACAGGGAAACTATGAATTTATATTGGCTAAAATAAGGGATTTGTTTTTGGTTTTGTTGTTTTGGGTTGGTTTTTTGTGGAAATGCACCTACAATACATAGCTGATTAGAAGAAGAATGTACAAACTGTATGGTTTATACATGGTTAAATCTGCAGAAGTGATGGAGCTAATCTTGAGGTCCTTCTCTGAGTAATGAGCTCCTCATAGTTTAAGTAGAGTTCTACCTTGTGCTTAATGTAATCCCTATGGGTAAGTCTCAGGTTCTTGCAGGAGAGAGGGTTGATAAATTGGGAAGAGTTTTTTGCCCTGAATCAGCAATGTGCTGGGGTCCAAATGCATCTTGCTACTATTTTAGCAAAGTATATTCAGCCTGTAACTTTTAACGTGCTTCTTTGCTATAAAAACGTGGGTGCCAGTAGGGGTTTGTGCATGTGATTACTCACAGGCTCACGACTTTCAGTGACTTTGGCAGCTCTCTGTTTGAGCTGGGAAGGCTGTAGATCATCCTCCCAGGATTAAACCTACACTCCACTGAGTTGCAGTAGACTACCCTGAGCTGTAGATGTTGGGCAGGGATGCTAAACCACTGTGACTAATTTCCTCTACCTCTAACATTAATGTAGAGTTAATCCTGGCTGGGAATTACTCAGGGTCTTCTGCTGTGTTTCCTCGAGCTTGGCTGGGAATTTGGCAGTATCAAAGTTGATGGCAAGGCATAGAACCATAGAACTGGCATCAAAACTCTTCTGCTTGTGAGAGTGTGAGGCAAAGTGCTTTGAGGAGACAAATGGCACATCTGCTGTGTGCATGCACACTCATTTCCCCACAGCAAAAAGCCTTCACAATTGTTACAAAAGCAATTTGCCCAGAAGAACCCTTGGGGGACTCTGGACTGGTTCAATCTGTTTAAGTTACAATTCTTCAACCTCCTGTTTACCCACAAGCACCTTTATTAGGATAGTTTTTCCTTCTTAGTTTCCCTCAGCCAGGAGCTCTCTCTCATTTTACCAGCTGTATCCATCTCCAGAGACTCTCCTGAGTGAGGAGTTATTTTTTCCCTGATAGATGGAGGACTGGCTCCTCAGCTTCTCAGTTTTGGCAAGCACTTTGCACTTGACAATCCTTTGCACTTACTTTCCACGCTGCTTGTGGATTTTTCCTTTAGCACTTCACAAACACTAGGAAGATATTTTTCTCTCCACTCAAGATAGTTTAGAAAGGGAGTGATTGTTCCTCCCCTTTTATACAGCAGGAAATAGGCTGTGAGTTTGGGGTTAGTGATAGGAGATCAATGGGAAATTCAAGTTCTGTGCTTTGTTCTGATGCACTATAACACAATGCCTGTGACACAAATTTGTCTTTTTTTTTTTTTCCCTCTGATCAGCGTTTTAATCTACTGCAATCTCTCTTTTTTCAAAATGTCATCGTCCTTTCATCTTTTAGTATGACAAATAGAGATAGGCTGGAAAATACTCGTGCTTTCCCCCTCAGAAATGGTCTTTCTTAAATAAGAATTGAAAGCAAAATGATAAATTCAGAAGAATTAAAAAGAGCTGGAAATAAAAACAATCCAAAGCAAAAGAGACATCTGAAGAAGTTATCTTCTTAGAGAGCTAAGGCAGAAAGCTGTAATTTGTCAACAATCTACCTGTAAGGTTTTTGTCATTGCTCCCCTTGAGGGAGAGAATGAAACTGATAAAAATCTTCAGTGAAGGATGTGAATGTCATCATGCTATTTATTTCAGGTATTTACATTTCCCTAGGCTCATGCCGTAATTAATTGAGGGAGACAACCTCTCAAAACACATAAATTAAGCTCTGTCTCTGAACTCTCAAAGGGAATTGTTTTTTTTCCTCAAAAAGAGAGTTGTAACTCCTAATTTCAAAGGGTCCATGCCTTCATCTGCCATGGGGTCCTCAGGGACCTCAGCTTTTCTCAATTGTTCTTCTTCACCCAGTAGTGGCTGCTTGTAATTTAAACCCTGAGGTAACACAGATCTTCTCATGTGTAAATTCCACGTTATGGGTGGGGACACAAGATTTTCTTTGCAGGTTTACAGTGGTGGGGATCTTCAGAGCAGGGACAGCAGACCCAGCCACTTCTGAGGATGCTGAATGCTTGGTCATGCCACTTTCACACACCACCTTGTGCATTTGCACAGTAGCTGTTGGCATGAAGAATTATTCCTGATTTTTAGTTTCTTAGTGGTACAGTGAAAATAAAGTATGTGAAATAGGATTAGACTACATCACACGTAGATTTAACTGTGATAATGTTGGTTTTGCAGTTGGCATACCAAGGGAGCTTCTTAAACAGATAATTATGTGAAATATATTTTTTCAGCACCTCTATAGTGTTTCTCTAGAGAAGCTAAGTGGATATTATCATTAATTCATTTCCCAGTCAACCTAAAGTTTCTGAATGTCAAACTGCTATATTTTAAACAGTACCATTAAGTCCATCCATAATTCTTGTATTCATCACTTAAAACTAAAACATGGAGATTATTAAAGAAAAAAAAAAAGGAATGCTCCTTCTGGGTGCAGGGTCTGGGCTGCTGTATAGGCAGAAGGCAGTGCCTGTTTCACACTTGGTTGTCCTGTAGCCCAGCCTGTGTCATTTCTGAGAGGTACCAATTGAGTTCCTGCTGTGTTTGAAGGGAAGTGTTTGTATGGAGCTTCCAGGATCCTGTCTTGTGTGGTACCTGGTGCTCCCATTCTTTGTCACAGAGTACAAACTGCCTCAGCCTTCCTCTGTTTTTCTTCTCTCCTCAAAACAGGACCAGGTGTTCCAGTTGTAAGTGTGCACAGGACAAGTAATCCTGCAAGTGAGTATACCTTATGAAATAAGTAAGTTTTCATATCATCCCTAATTTCTCTGGGGAGTGTGGGAGAGGGGAAAGTAAGCACATGAAGATGTCATGCAAGTACATGAAAACTAATTCACATAAAGTGCTGTTAATTACCTTTAGCCACATCAGCAAATGGTAAGGAAATCAGTTAATCAAATGACTAAAACTGTTCCATATATTTAGATCTCTTTTGGACTAAATGCATGTGACTCATTTTCTGTTTACACCTGAGTAAATTAGATGGCAGGCTGGTCTTCATCCTTTTTACTTCCTTTGTAGGTCGTGCTGCCATTGCAGTACACCTCCTGTGTTTTTAGAGATGTTTTTAAAATTACAATCCAATTATGCTGAAGTCAGGTACAGTCCTTGGATGATTGATCATAAAAGCTGACCTACATATGGTGATTCAGTCCTTCTCTTCTATTTCTCAAACCAGAACAACTCCACTGACATTTTCAATGAAGACAAATCCAATAATAAAGGCTTTTTAGGAGGATATTCTATACCTGTATTTGTCAAGTTTTACTCATTATTTTTTGTATATTGATGCCAATATTTACTGTTACCGTTTCCTGGTTGCTGAGGTGCTTTTTAGTGGAACACTGTCCTCCAGCAGTTGAATTTTCCTGGTGGTGCAGCAGAGGTAACAACTCTGCCACCTCCAGCTCCACTGTGACTCCACCAGCGTGGGGGTGTGGATTACAGGATCGGTGGACAACTTTTCATTCAAAAGCCCTAAACCACCTCCTACATATTCTCATTTCATTACTTGGATTATCCCCAGAATTTTTCCCAGAATCTAGAAATCCTGAACTGTACCTGTGGACTGTAACTTACTCTTCCGTGGAGCAAATCTTGCATGTTCAAGTGCCATCCTGATAAATAATGCCGTGCTATGAAGTGTTAATTAATATTTGCACTTTAGTTTCCTTTTTTTTCCTTTATTCCTTTCTTTTACTGCCATTCTTTGTGTCTGCAAAGCCCAGTTCCACAGCACAGCCAGGGCAGGGAGTTTTATCCAGCTCAGTAAAGGGCAGCTATTGCTCAAATAAATGCATTTTAGACTTCTGTGGAGCTCCTCAATTATGTGAAGGCAGGCTTTTGCTCTTTATTACCTGCATCTAAAGTACTGTGGAGTGTGAATTACTGAAATGGAGATTTATGTGCAGCACCTTTGAGTAAAATAAAGCAAGTCAGGATAGAGGGACGTTGTTTGTTGTGAAACAAAAAGCCAAATAATAAGAGAGATAATTTGCCATTAGTGTTTCAGTGCAAGATTAGATTATCCTCTTCAATTCATAAAGGAATGATTAAGGATTATTTCAATTATTCCATTCTCAGACTATAATTATACCATTTTGGTTGACTGCCCAGAACAAGCATTCTCCTCAGATTATCTGTTTTGGCCCTAAGTGAAGAGTTTATTATTTAATTTAAAAAAATCTAAATTTTGGAAGCAAGATCAGTAATTTGAGAAAAAAAAAAAAAAAACAACAAAAACAAAACAAAATCCAAAAAAAATTAGCCATTCTTTCCTGTGTAAAAGTGTTGCTTCAAATTAGTCTGCAGCTTTAAACCAAGCTGATGGTCCTGCTCTTGGCTAAAGTGCAGAAGACAAATAAGGACATGCAGCGACCACATTTAGGTGTGCTGGCTAAATATTGCCTTGGAATAGGTAATACTGGGGAAAAGGATGCCTGCAGGAGGCTCAGGATATTGCCCAGCAGAGCAGCCTCGTGCTGCAACAGCTGCTTTTAGGATTTGTCAGAGATGCTGATGTTCATGTTGTTCATCAGAAATTTCCTTGGTAGTGCTTAATGAAAACAAAGCCTACCAAAGCCAGAAAAATGAACTGGATGTGTATCTTTTTGAATTGAAAAGTGGTTGCATTATAAAAAATGTGTTTACAGAAGGAATTAATTTACAATATTAATTGCGAGCTTAATTTGCAAGATCATTGCACATTTGTCTATTTTTCTTTCATTATTTTGAATCTTGTTGTATCTCTGGTGTGATGATTCTCTATGCCTTTCAACATGGTTTTTCTTCCTGTTTTCTAGAGTTTTATATTTTGGAAAACAACCCTGTGTTGAAAGAAGTTGTTTTTAAGAAAAAGAATTACAAGACTGAAATCAAAATGCTTCACATTGAGGATTACGGTAAATCTGGCAAAATGTTATTTTAGCAAGCCAAAAGCTTTCTTTCAATGTTACTGTTTTTCATCTGTGTAACTACCAGCCTTTAATGTTTTGCTCTTTTCTTGAAAGAATTCCCTTTACAGTTGTCACTGCCAAAAGATTTCACGGATCGAAACCAGTATGCCCTTCTGTTAATAATGTAAGTATCCATTTGGAACCACTCAAAAAAATAAAAAAGTACTTCATAGAAAATATTTAAATCTGAAATTAGATTATTTTTAACCTTTTGTAGGAAAAAATATCTCATGGATTTGAGTTGAGAAATCAAAAGGCTTGTGCTTGGGAAGATTTTGTGACAGGTGGTGTCTGGTAGAGATGCCTGGGTTTTTTTGTGCCAGTCAAACCTGACTGTGCTTTGCTGTACTTTCATGTTTGGGAGGCACTGGTGTTTCTGATGGTGTACCTTTGAGTAGTCCTGCAGTGTCTCCTGGACCCTCACTGATCCTGCCCACAGAGCATCTCACTCAGAGCATGTGCTCCTTTTTATCCCTGAGAGAAATGAGTAGAGCTTCCAGGAGGGGCTCAGTTGAGATGCATAAAGCAAAACTGCTTTTAGAAACACCAGAATGAAATAAAAGTTACTTTTGATCATCCGTGGATGAAGGCATGATAGGCATGGTCCAAAGTCTGGTGATTTTTGTAGAAAAGCTCCATGGGAGGAGGATGGTATTCCCTGGAAACCTGTTCTGTCCTTTTAAAAGGAGATAGGGTGTGGGTTTCTTGCAGGGAGAGTCAACCTTTAAGTTGTGACTGCACTTGTGTAGCAGAGGAATAGAGCAGTCATGAGAGTGCTTGAAGCCTACCTGGGAAAAGTGGTGATGGCCAGCTCAGGGCATCACTCCTTTCTCCACCCAAACTCAGCATGGGTGGAGAGAGCTTTCCTGGACCTACAGAGCTTCTTCCAGTCCCAGCTGGAAAGAATTGATGTGGATTTCAGTAACAGACATGTAGGAGTATGCTGCTAAATTGATGAAAATGCCACCTTCCTGAGCTGTGTCACCTGGAGCAGATCTCCCCTCAGTGACAGCACAGATCCTCATTGTTGGATGTGAGGTGTTTGCAGACCTGAATGATCCTAAATTCCTCTGCTCAGATCAGACAAAAGGACAGAAAGGCACAAACCTGCTTATTTCTAAGCCCAGGTGGTGTTTTAAAACTCAGAATTTTCAGCTGTAGTTTTCTGCAGTTGTGGAAGCTCTCTGCTTTAATTGGCTCACAAATGTATTTTTCTTCTCTTGCGGAGAAACAGGACACATGGATTTTATTTCATCTTTGCAGCATTTCTTGGCATGATTTTGGAGGCATGGTTATATTTTAAGCAGCTCTTATATGAGTGCCAAAGGCAAACTGACTCTGTGAATTGACCCCAGCAGCACTGCAGGGACTTGCAAACACTTGTGCTTATTCCTGTTTCTGAGAGCAAGGAAACACGAAGGTGTTGGCAGTGCAACACTTCCCTTTTCAAGGATCCCAGTAAATACATAATCTGCCATATGCAGCTGTGGGAAAATATGGGGTTATAAACTCATGTGGAACCTAGAGAAGACAGAAGGGAAAGATCAGAAATCACAGGAAAAGCAAAAGGAAAATAAAAAGCTAAAGAAAATACTATTTTGAATTTCTTTTCGATACCAGGAGTTGAAAGAAGGGAGAACAGTATTGAGGCAGGGTCTGAATTTAAACTTACCAAAATTGTTGGTACCCAGTGAGCAAATAATGTTGCCAAGTCATGATGTATGGTTATGTTTTATAATTGTTTTGGGGTTTGTTATGATAGGCATGTGGGATAAATAGGAAAGTCAACTTATGAATACAGATTGTTGTATCTACATTTGTTTGAAGACTTTGGTTCTTTTAGGTCAGATTCTTGTCTTTGCAATACTGAATTCTCAATGTTAGCTTTAGCAGGGGTTATTTTTAGAAAACCATATACACTAGTGAAAGTGTGAAACTGAAAATTTTAAAGCTGTCCTGTCTCACGTCTTGTAGCATGTTTTGTGTCCTCCTCTTCCCCTGAAGAAAAAGAAGTTCCATTAAGCTGTATTTCTTCAGCAGCTTTTTACAGACTTAAAGCTAAGGTTGCCAGCAATCCCTTTTTTCTATTAAAGAGGTCCCCAAATGAAATATAAAACTGCAAACTGTCACTGAAGTTATGGGAGGTTCCCTTGTGGGATGATTATTTGAACCTAATAAATTCTGCCAAGTTCTTGAGAAAGAGCTGTTGGATCTCTGTGGGCGTATAGGGGGTAATTTCTTGACCCACACAGCTGCAAATTGACATCATAAGGTTTATTTCATGATCAGAAGTACTACTTTCAAAAAAAAAGATAAGTATTCAGGTCCAAGGACAACATGTAGCTTTTATAGGAAATTTTGATTAGTTGTGTAGATGATATCATTTCCCAGATACTTGACTTTTCTGAGTCCCAGAGTGGTACTGTTGGGAGTGGTGGAGAAACACCCTGTTCCCACTGCCAGCAGTGTTAGATGAGAACTGGGGGCTGGTGACAAGTGGTGTCTTTTTGCACTGTTCAGCTGCCCCTGCTTTCTTTCTTCCATTCTTAGCAATGATATGATTATCATTATATTGCAGCTATTGAGAGAAAAACCTTTGAAAATGAATGCTTACCAATGTAAGAATGTTGGTTTAATTGTATGTCCATTTTTTTGGAAAGGAGATTCTGTAAAACATCTTGATCCAGGAAACATGCACTTAGAAATATAAATCTAGAAGATATAAGAACAGAAAAGTGGATTATTAGCAGAGAAGTGGGGTTTATTTTCCCATCCCAGCAGCACTTTGAAGAGGGGAAAAAGAAAAGAAGGAGGTAGGGAGGAAGTAAGGAAGGCAAACGATGAGTGATTTTATTATGGGGATGATGGTTGCTGTGATCTGTTATTTGGGGTTTTTTTCAAATCACTGAAAGCTTACTAGCTTTTACTAGCCATTTTACTAGCTTACTGGCCATTTCAAAGGTGCATGACTCTATGAAAAGGCTTCTATATTTATGCAAGGGTGTCTGCAGGTAAATTTGACCTTCCAGCACATGGCCCCCTGATGCCTGAGTGTTAAGGCTGAATCCTGAAAGGAAGCTTGTACCAGAGGAATCTGGTCCTGGTGTGAATCATGTGTGTGAGCTGAGTACAGTTCCATGTAGACACAAACTCAACTTAAAGACCAGGACCTGATTATGCTGTAACCATCAGCATAAAGATTGTGTGAACATTCATCCCTTAGCAGCTGCAAAGCAAGCTGCAGTTCTCTAATAGTAGGTCATTGTATTGCTGTGTTAAAATTTATGTCTATCTGGATGGCTGGGCTGTCTAACAGATCTCTTGTAGAAACCAGTTATGTTGGCTGGCACTCTTTTTCTTTCCAGAATTATCATGAGTAGCCCATAAAATGTTAAATAGATTAAAACACTTTCCTTTCTTCCATTTGTTCTCCTAAACCACTGATAACATTTCACACTCAGTTTCCTTCTGATGTAATACACACAGTGTGGCTATACATCAGAGAGCTGCATGGTAATTGCATGGAAAAGTGATTACCATCTCTCTTCCATATAATTAAGATCAAAGTTTAAATTTCTAATCTTTGATGTCCTCATTATGGTCACCTTATTCATTAAAAAAGTTGGAAAATTCACTTCTTGGTAACACAGGAAATGATTAAGTAAAGACTCTGGCATTTAATCTGGGTAATAAAATCAGAGCTGATAATCATTCTTTATTTTGCATTGATTGTAATTAACCTAATTCCTTCAAATGTGTAGATAGTGTATCTTAAATATCAGTATCTATTATTTAATGCCATTTAAAATTGTCCAATATGTAAGTTGATATTGTAAAACTGAATCAATGGAAAGATTGTCCTGGTATTTGAGGGGGAAAAAAACCCGAGTATTCTTCAGAGTAGCAGTGAATTGTCTCCAAGAGGTTTCTGTTTGTTTATTTGTTTACTTGTTTTCTTATATTTTGTTCATAAGCAGGAGTTGGTTTGACTGTTAAACTGGTGAAAGTTTTAGGCCTTGCACAAACAATCAAACCTGTTTATGCCCCAAGTGAATGCACTCTCGGGACTGACAGCAAGATAAGGCAGTAGGGCTGGAAAGTGAATCTTTTGTGCAGCTTTGAGAACAAGCCATTAAAAGACTGTAAGAAATTCAGAGAGGCATAATGCAAGTATTGGGAAATACATGTCTGCTGTCTCTCTGTGGAGGGCAGAAGCACACCTCGGATGTCAGTGTCATTTTATAGTGGCAGCTGAAGAGTAAAGAGACCTTTTGGTGCTAGTGGGAGTTTTGATATGTACCTCAATGGAATTAACTTTAAATGCTTATCATAGATTATTTCTGTGGACATTCTTGAAATAAACTAGCCACTGTAAAATTGCTTCCTAAAGCAATACATCACACAATCCATCATGCAGAGCTGGGTGATGTGTAGTGTTTAAACTGACCCCAAAAGTAGCCCCGCTATCCCCTCCAAAAGAAGCTTAAGAAACCATCACTGTCAGTTCTCACCCACTGAGAAACTTGCTGAGGTTCTGTTTGTTGTTCCTTTTTTACTGGAGAAATCCACTAAGGGTATCACATTTGATTTAAAATACTTTTTGGTTTTTAAGTACTTTCTGGCTTAGAGAAAGGCTTATAAATGTAATCGTTCCTCTCCTATTCCTAAGTGTCTAGAAATATATCTATATCTATATACAGCAGATGTATGTATAACCTAGATATAGAACATGTATAAATGAAATGTGATCACTGTGTTAGTTTTGTTCTCATATTTAAAGGGAGGAAAGCAGGCTGACTCATGATATTTTCACTTGTGTGGGATGTGTTAATCTGTTGGAAAGTTACCTAGTCAAACATGGATATTTCTGATGTATTATTGTAGAAAGTTGGAAGAACTTACACATAATTGTAACTGGTCTGAGGCTCCTATTCTTGGAAGTAATGATAAACACTTCGTGAAAACAGCTGTGTCAATGTGTAGTGCTTCTGGAAACCTTGCTCTGTGCAATGAGCAGAAATTGGACGTATTGTTCTGCCCCTCATTGCAGATAATAATGATTATATACTTCCTGAATCGTGTGTTTTCTGCAGAGCTCACTTGACAGCATTTCCAGACATTGCTTCACAGTGTTAGTAATTAGTGTAATCACAACTGAATTGGTTAAGCACACCAAAAAAATGCCGTTCTTTTCCTGATGCTCAAGATAATGGTAAATCAAGCATAACATGTTGTGGCTGAGTCTGTAACCAAGTAATCCTGATTTCAGTACATGATACAGCAACTAAACAGATAGGTCTGACTGAATTTGAGAACACATGCATTCATTATATGCTTGCTAATTAACTGAGTGATTACCTTGAAGATGGCCTGTGCTATCCACAGCCAAAGCCAGATACTGAATCAGCACGTTATTGTATTTATAAGACAGTTCTTATTGTAGGATATTTTATCTCTCTTTCCTCCCCAGGGTTTACATAAGTCTATTTGGCAAAATAATAATTTCTCTCTTCATCTTTCTTTCACCTTAGACAGGATATTCCCACAGACCATCCAATTTAATTTCCATACAGCCAGCACAGACACTTTTACATTTTAATTTGCATTCCACTGGCAGATGCAGCCTGCATAGAACTATTTTGCATTTTGTACAACTTCATGGTAGCCTGTTCTTTTATTCTGTGTTTATCTTGGGGGAAAATAATGACAAACTTCCCTTTTAAAACTGACATTTTATTTTCTTTGTAAGGAAAATAGTGTATTTGGCTTCAATGAAAAATCTTATTGTTGTTCTAGAAACTGCATTCTCCCATTCTATTTCACCTTTTGTGCTGTAAACCACCTTTTTTTTGGTCATAAAATAGACTTATCACTTCTGCCTGCATACATTTCTTCCTATGAATTTTGATGGTGAAAATATAATTTACTCCAGCGTATGCTTTAGTCTTCTTTGTACCCTATTTCAAAAAATGTATTCTAGGATACAATAATGCAATTATTTTTCTTTTCTCAGATGACATCCTTCTTAATAGTATTATATATCCTACAAAATGGTAATCAGGGTGCTGAATGAGTTTACCTCTTTGTGTGTTCAGTGAGACTTGACAAATTCTGCATGAACCTTCCCAGAACTGAGCTAGCCATTAGTGATTATGTTTGGGGTTTTTTCCTTCACTTTATTATAAGCAGCACTACCTGCTTTAATTTTCTGCGTCCTTCAGCAAAGAATATTCAGGTATTGGTAGCACCACAGCACAGTGGTTATAAAGTTAAGGAAATTATTTTGCTGCAGGGCTGGCAGCCCTAATGGGATGGTATTGTTGGAAGTGACAGTAGCTCAGCAGGGTTGCATAACTGACTGAACTCTGCCACGCAGGTTAAATAAAATATCAGAGCTCGGCACAGCGCATCACATTGTCAATAGTCTTCGTTTGTGTCTGGTGTGTTGGTATTTGCAGTGATGAAGCTCCAGGCAGCCAGTTGGTTACAGATAAGTTTCACATTGACTGGGACTCAGTGCTTGTCAACTCTGATAATGTCATCGTAGCTCGATTTGATGGCAGAGGGAGTGGATTTCAAGGCCTCAAGATCCTGCAGGAGGTCCATCGGTGCTTAGGATCTGTGGAAGTGAAGGACCAAATAGCAGCTGTAGAGTACGTATGTGCAATCTCTTCTTGTCTTTCACCCTGCCTCCACCTGGAGGAATGAGCATCTGGACTAAAACTGCCCAGAATGTTTGCTCTGCATTGTTAATGTTTGCTTTTTAATGCAGTTGCAAATTTTGGAACCGTAATCCTTCCATTACAAACAGCAAGTAAAAAAATAAATGTTTTTGGGTTTTTCTTTGAGTTGGTGCTTCTCTTTGATAAAGCTGTCCTGCTCTGTGCAATCCAAATATGCCACCTGAGCTAATTCATATTTGTCTATATTCTGTAGGTAAATCTCTTGCTGTCCACATTAACATATAAATGCATTTGTTACAATATTTTAGGTCTATACCATAGGATACTGCTCTCATTTCCACCACAGAGTTCTGCAGTAATCACACAAACCAGATGGAGTTCTGGTGGTGTAAATGAGAGCAACATTTTGGCAAATGCCTGCTATTTCTCATTCACATTATCGTTCATAGACTGATACAAGTCTACCAGCTGCAGAAAAGAGTAATTTCTGTTTGTGGAGTAGTCATGTATAGCTTTGACAACACTCCTTACTCAGAGTGCACGTGTCCAAATGGCTCATGCCAAAGTCTGGATGGACTTTTTCTGGGGTTTCCCAGGGAAAGACAGATTTTTAGCCAGATATTTTTTCTTCTTTTGAAAAGGATCAATGCTTTAACCATCCATGAATAAGCAGCTGTGTCTGATGTTTCCCCTCAGGTTATTCTGTCTTTTCTGTGTAAAATTCACCACAGATCATTAACGGCCTTGACGAGAGAATTAATTATTTGTATAATTAGCTAGATTCAAGAAGTTCCATTCATCTTACCTTCCTTTAGCTGGTGTTAGGCATCTGGTCAAAGCCAATCATTTAAGCTCTAGTCAGTGGAAAATCCTGGCATTTCCAAAGGATGACCCTCCCCAGACTGAGAGAAGATTCCAACCTGCAGGAATGCTAAAGGGTATCTCTCTTCTCGCCATTAACTGAAAAGCAGATGTAAATGGATAATTTAGACAAGATGCTTAAATTCAGATATCTAAATTAGGTGAGATGGGCCAAACACCAACTGTTTGCCTTATGAAAAAGGAATTAGGAAACAAATCACATTTCCCAGTGCAGTACTAGTTGTATGGATGTAATTTCTTCTTCTATCTGATCTCAATGTATGGCAATTCCTTAATGTTCTTTACATACTATATTCAGAAAGTAAAATCCACCATTTTACTTTGCCAAAATTAAAAAAATAAACTTTATTTTTCCTTTCAGATCACTTCTGAAACAGCCCTTCATTGATCCTAAGAGACTGGGTATATTTGGAAAGGTAATGTGCAAAAATAGCAGGCTGTATCATCATGGTTCTTTAAGAAAGTGGTGTCAGTTCACAAACAAATATATTTTCCTAAGACAATTTCAGTTATTAAAACGGGGGGAAAGCCATCCATAGTTTACTGTCTGTTCTGTATAGTATTTTTTTCTCAGAACGGGTATTTAAGTCAATAAAATCAGTTTTATGCTATAGCACTATTTGCATGTCAGAATCTGAAGGAGAAAGCATTTGTTAAAAATTCTGCTTTCTGCTTTCTTTAGAAATTTTTAATAGGGACTTGGTTTCTGTGAAAGCTTGTTTCTTACAGTTTTATGTTTGGGCTGAAGTTAAATTGACAGTGTTGTCCTATAAAATACAGGTTTTATATCTGAATGTTTTACTGACCCTTGAGCTTAGCTGAGCACCTACCCTGTGGTACTGTCAGCAAGTTCCTTGTTTCACCAGGGAGAAATCTTGCCTTTGCTATTTTATCAGCTGCATGTCATTGCCCCTAGCCTGAGATACAATGAGGCAAAGGCTCAGCTTTTAGTAGCAAACTAAACAGCATTTTACTGATGTCTATTAAAAAGCAGCAATTAGAAACACCACACAACTGCTGCTTCATCTACGAACCCTCATGTGCAACCTTTTAAATTTGTTAAAGTGATTTTTGTATTATTAAAAATGAAGCTGTTTTCTGCCTTTGAGCCCAAAGCAGTAACAAACCCTGATCAAGCACCCCCCAGTAATCACTTTTAGAAGCAGCATGTGTTTCACCATGAAGTGCCTTAGTTCTCACTCTGCTGCTGAGTTACTGCACAGCCTCAGGCAAGTCATTTAACCTGCCTGTCTCAGCCTGTCAGGATGCAGGATGAGGAGATTGACATTTACCTCCTGCATGGCAGCATTTCGAGCACTGGCTGATGTTTGTGACTGTTATTAGCATGAACATGACCTTCCTCAAAGATCTGAGCTCCTGCTGCACTCCTTGAGCTGAGAAAGAAACTCTCACTGCAAGAATTTCACTTGGGTCAAAACCAGGATTTGGTTTGTAAGGGAGCAGCCAGAGATTTTCCAGCTGAGCATGTACAAGCAGGACCAATTCCATCCACCAGGTGATGGTGGCACACATTTCTATTCAGGTTTTAATGCCTGGTACCAATGCATATGAAAGTACCCATGCATAGAAGCATCAGTGTTTCTCTATTGCCTCTTCCTCTTTCAATCATTTGATTGAAAATACTGTTTCTGGAATGAAATCCCTGAGCATCCAGAATTGCTTGGTTTTGACTGCAGAAATTCTTTTCATTGGTACTTGGAAATTCCCACTTCTTTTCTGCCAGAGATTCATCAATATCTTTTTTCCTAAGAGTGATGTGATGAGACAGTTACTGAAGAGCATGCATGTAACCATGGCTTTACATATCTGCCAAGACCTACCCCCAATTTTCTTCACAAAAATAATATTGATTGCCATGTTCCTGCATTTATTTTCTGAAAGCAGTGCTGAGGCATGAAGAGTGGGAAATTCAATAAGCTTTCAACACTGCTTTGAATCAGGGAAATTTCCCCTTTCCAAGTTAACCTTTCAGAGTTGTTCTTTTACTGTCAAAAGAAAAAAAATCATAAAATTTAAAAGTTAGTTTTATTATTAATAATAAAAAAAATCTATTTAACAGCTTCTTAGGGTTAATTGTATTTTCCTCCACTCTGCTTGTTTTAGAGTCAATTAAAAATCTACTTTAAAACTCATTTCCTTTTTATCACATACAAGAACATGATAGCGAAACAAGTTTTTTTTTTTCTTTCTATGTATTAAATTTGCTTTACAGTGCAAACAGAATATGCTCTTTGCTTGAAAATAAGTTGACTTTGGAATGGCTTAATGCTGATCTAATAAAGCTGGACTTATGCACACTTTCATGGAGCTCTTTAAAAGGTTTCAGAACTACACAGAAGTAAAATTCTTGTCACAGTTGGTGATGTCAATGAGGCACAACAGTAACAAGGCTGTCCAGAAGAGCACAGTGGGGAAATCTGCCAGGGAAATCTTCCAATGCCCCCTTGCTTATCTCTGTGAGGGGTGCAAGCAGAAGTGATATGTGATCCAAGGGCCTTTATGAGCTGTTAGACAGCCAAGTGTGGTTCCATGGAGTTCGTGGTTTTATTCATGGAAGTGAAAAAACAGTTTTAAAATGACTTGCTATTCTACAGCCAACATCTTTCTTGAAAATGTGGCAATTAGGCTGTAACCCCAGAAACCCAGCAGATGAGTGAGGCACCACATGTTCTTGCATCAGGGTGTATGGAATAGCAATGTCACTGTGAAATGCTTCCAAGAATTTATAAAAAACTCACTCTGTAATGTTTTTGTCCTGGAAAGCCTGGCTGGAAGCAAGGACACAGGCACAAAGGGAAGAAACTCCCAGGAGAATTAAACAAGCTCTTAATGAAAACGTGGAATAAATAATAAATAACCTGGCGATACATATCCTTGGATTAAAATTGTGCTGTGGAGCTACTGGACAAGACACAAACAGAATATTGAACAAAAGTAGAAGCAGAGAAAACCCAGAGGCAGAGGAAAGTTGCTATTCTCTTAAGATCTTTGAATTACACAAATTACAGGTGCCCACTCAGAAATTCTGTCTTAGGTGAAATCTTCTCCTGCTCATGAACAGCTCTGCATAGCTCTTGGCCTCCTGGGCTGAAATGTGTATGGGAAAGGAATAAGTCAGCTTCTCACACTCCTTTGAAAATCCAGCTCCTATTTGGTATTTTCTTCAGTATGTCCATCCCTTAATATGGATTGATTGCAAAGAACAAGAAACCTGTTTGCTTGTATTTCTTAAAAAAGGTTAAAAGGTTTTCAAATATTACCATTCTTCCACAGAAGTCATCTGTTCAATAAATATTTAGACATGAAGAACAGGAGCAGGCAGCATTTGTAAAAGTCCATGAGAAAACTGTAAGCACTCGATGCATAATCTTTTTTTGGATCAGCTGGTGTTTTGCATTATATTTTCCCTGTCATGGGATAATTTCATCTTCCTGAAGTGTGTTGTGCCAAACACAAAACAACAACAACAACAACAAATACCTGAAGAAATACCAATTTTTCAGTACTGATGAAGGGAAAACAGATGGCAAGTAGAGAAATTTGAGGAGCCCATAATATACGAGTAAATCATCAATTCCAGGTGCCACATTCAGAATTTCATTTTCTGTGAGTCTAGAATGATTACAGGTGTAGAGAAGTAGATTGCCAGTGTCATTTCAAGAAAATCTGGGGTTTCAAGTGAAAGCTTTCACAAAGGTTTCATGACTCTCTGGTATCAGCTCTTCCAGGGGAGATGTGTTAGACTTCGGAGATGGCGAAGAAATATTCAATACTCATTATTATTAACTGCATAGATTAAAAGTCATGACCAAGTCAATGAGATCTTTATGCACCCTTAAACTATAGAAATGATACCACTAGATTAGCACAGTGGCCTTCAGCTTTATTTTTTCTAGAATTAAATAAATCAACCAAAATTTCAATCCCATTGTTAGGGATACGGTGGCTACATTACATCGATGATCCTGAAATCCAGCGAGCGGCTCTTCAAGTGTGGAGCTGTGGAGGCCCCAATCACAGATATGAAGTTATATGGTGAGTATTCCCTGCCCTAAACCTGTGGGATAGTTTATTCAAAATACCTGTTATTCATGGAGCTGCTTTTTATTTTAGCTAAGGGCAGATAATGTAAAAATGTTAGTGAGATTTCACCTCACTGTCTTGAGCTCTTCTTTAAGTGAGGGTAAAGCTGACACTGGGACAGTTCACCAAAACCCACAGCAGACTTGGTATTATAGACAGCACTGATTTTGCAGTTACCTCATTTCTTAAGAATCCTTTATGTATATCAGCATGAATCAAATCTTGTATGAGGAATTAATCCTTTAAAGTTAGCAGTGAATTCCCTACGATATCCCTACAAAATCCCTACAAAGTGGGTTTAAATGGTGCATCAAAATGGTATATTCTGTGTCTCTAAATGAACATCTCCACTTCATGGCTTAAATAGCTCCTGACTCGAGGTCGGAAATGATGAGTTTTAAAATAGAAATAACTTGGAATTCACAAGGTTTGTTGTTTTGGTTTTCTTTTATTTTTACAGCATCAGCTTTTTCAGAAAGATACCTTGGGATTCCATCAAAAGATGAAATTACCTATCAGGTAAGTTAGCATAAACAAGTAACTTAAAATGACCATTTTACTCTTAAAATGCAATTCAGTTACAGCTCTGTGTGTGTTTGTTCACTAGGCATCCAGTGTATTACACAATCTTCATGGTTTAAAAGAAGTGGATTTGTTAATAGTTCATGGGACAGCTGATGGTAAGTATTTACAGATGCAAATAATTTGGAGTCAGAGCTTCTGCTAGGCAGGTGTTCAAGGGCTGATCAAGCACACACCTGACAAGTACATTTGCAGTTTTTTTCCCTCTGATAGGATTTTTTTCTTTTGTTTCAACTGTCAGTACTAACTCTGAACTGGTGACACTTTTCTTTGCTGAGGATTTGCACCTTTTAGGTGCTGTATGTTTTAATTTGTTTAAATCTTGTGGACCACTGTGTTGCTAGTGAAAGGTATTACATGAATTATTAATAGAACAACATACATTTTTAATGTTGTCTTAAATTCATCCAAATTGTGCAGAATTATCAGTACAGCTGGTGAAGTACATCACCAAATGGGAAGTTAATCTTCTCATCTAATTAATTACAAGGTACTGCCAAACCTTCTGAAGCTGAAGCTACACAGAACCTTTTAATAGCACCAATTCTTTCAGCAGTAGATTAAGACAGAGAATGAGGAACACAGGGTAAGTTCTAGCACTTTAGTTGGAATCATAAGCTGCATGAATTGAGATAATTTGTAATTGCAGATTTCACTGCAGTGTATTCTTCTGAACTTTCTTAACTGCTGTCTAAAGAATGAGCTTTGATGCAGGCACAAATTGCAGTGATGCAAACAGCTGCTCTGTTCAGACTGACATGCCTGCTTCTTTCCCAGTGTTTTCTGGTGGATGTGGGATAATACAAGGTTTCTTACTCACTCTGAAGGGATAAGTGCCTCTCACTGGTGAGGGCCAAGGTGACAGTGCCCATGCAGAGCTGGTATGGTGCCAGCCTGTCACCCCTGACTTGCCAAACCCGTGTTATGGATCCAAAGTGAAACCAGAGGGGTGCACACCCTGTCCAGTGCTTCTCCCCAGAGCACAGAGGGGAGGGAATCAAAATATACTGGGTGACTGAGCAGGCATGAGGGGCTCAGGCTTTACTGATTGCAACAGGCAGCAGCAATTTCTGCCCCTCTGAACCCACTGCTGGAGGGAATTGGGGCTTTGATAGATGTCTGAGCAGTGCAGAGTGCTCTGGCCTGGGAGTCTGATTGCCTGCTGCCCCTGCTCAATGTCACATCCAGTGACACTGCCCAGCCCACTTGCAGCCTCCACTCTGCAAGTTAGGACATGGTAATCGTGGTTTTGCCACACAAAGATCAGGTTCCTGATAGGTTCCAGAAAGTCCATTACCCAAAGAAGAGTGGGGTGTAATGACCCCGTGCAAGCAATAGAAAATGCAGTGTGCTTTCTTTCAAGCAAATTAGAAGATGCCACGATGTTCAAACAGAATGGTTTTACACATCTCTAAGCTATCACAGTATATGTAAATCAAGGGTAAACAGAGGAGTCCTCACTAAGTGTGTGGAAAGTGTGGCTTCCCCTGGGGCTTACAGCTCCTTCTGCAAAACCTCTGCTGTAACACCCTGATGCTGCTGGGGCTGGCCTTAGAGATAGGCAGCTTCAGATCCAGTAGTTACAGAGCCTGGAAATGTTTTCAGCAAAGCTGTGTAACAGCTCAATATTTTATATTACTGTAGCTGTTTCTAATAATATCAAATGTTTTCTTGCAGCTAAAGTTCACTTCCAGCATTCAGCAGAACTAATTAAGCGTCTAATAAAAGCTGGGGCTAATTACTCTATGCAGGTATGTGCACCTGTGACTTTTCCTATAAATGTAGTTGAACATTTAACCTCCTGTTGCTATTTGTTCACTGCAAAGGACCCTCTCAACCACAACACTTTGTATTATCTTAGTTTGCAGTTAGAACTCTGTTTAATCCCATTTTTTTAACCATTACTATGGATATCAGGAGCTGTGTCATCTTCTTGTTCTCCTGGGCTCTTTCTCCTCTCTCTCATCTTCCTTTTTTCCACCTGTTTATTCTACAATGCTATACAAAGTGCTCTGGAATCCATAGGCACTCTTTGTAACATGGAGATATCACTACTTTGGGTTCCTTTTTACCTAAAAAGGTATTGGGTCACATGAGAGTAATTTCCCCTTATTTTCAACATTTACATTTATTGGAAGAGCACGACAGAGCCTCTGTCAAGGCACAGGCTGGCATGGACCCACCTGGAGCACAGGGATGCTGCTGGCAGAGGGGTTTGATTGAATCTCCAGATACTCCTGATGCTTGTTGGCCATTGCAAACCTCGACCTTGCTGGGCTTAGGGTGATCCTGTAGTTTGCACTGGATGTGAGCTCATGTCAGGGAGGAGGTGGCAAGAAGGAGGTTGGTGCTAACTGAGGAAGTAAAAAGAACTTTAGGTGTAGAATTTGTTCCTGCTGCCCGTGTGGTTTCAGCTGAGGTGATGTGAAGGCTTGTGGAGAGAGGAAGAAGCAGGAATGACAGAGTTCTCCCAGCAATCTTGTGATAACCTTCGTTTGAGGAGGCAGCTGAAACTTTTTGCCTCAGGTCTCTTGTTTTTCTGGCCTGGATGTCTTAATTCAGCCTGCAAATGGTTGCTCAGCCTCCTTGGGAGAAATTCCCAGTGCTATTTGTTTTAAGAGAGAAAAATACCCACATCCACCTAGGAGAGAGAGAAGATGGGCTTTGGATCAGATAGGGAGATAATTAAGATATGAATAAAAAGGGTTTTTGCCAAACACTTAGAAGTTGAAATACTGAGAGATCCCTAAAAGCATGTGGTAATTAATGCTCATGAATCTTAATGGGATTTGGATGCCTAGGCACTATTGAAAATGCCAGCTAAAGTAAACTGTTGCAAGCAGAGTGGCTGAGAATATAAATTTTTTCACTTCTGCAGATCCCACTGCAGTTGTTGTTTTATGTAAGTTCAAATTCCCAGAGAATGAGTCTTACTTTGGGTTTTATTAGCTTTCCTTCATGCCATAAAACTAATGTTATCATCCTGTTGTCATCTAAAACATGTTGAAGATCAGAGAAAGAAAATTAGAGCCCTAAATATTTGAAAAGCCTTTAAAAACTACTTACTTCTTTTCCTTTCTCCTCTGCCAGATCTACCCAGATGAAGGTCATAACTTTGCTTCCGAGAAAAGCAAATATCACCTTTACAGCACAATCCTTGGGTTTTTTAGTGCTTGTTTAAAGGAGGAGACACCAATTTTACCACAGGAACCTGAAGAGGATGAATAAGGAAGCCTATTTGTGTAGTACTGAAGGGGACTTACTCTGCAGCTCAATAAAACCTTAAATAAAAGTGACTGTAAGATTGCAGATTCTGCAGAAGCTCAAGGGCAGCTAAAGGATACCACAGTGGAACAGCACATTTACAGACAATGAGCTAATAAACTGGAATTCAACTACAAAGTCCAAACATATTACCAAGGGACAAAGCCTTTACCTTTGTGGAAGGTCAACAGTTGGTTACAGTTTCCTGGAAGAACTTAGTTTTGCATAAGTGTAGGGTTAGTGCATGTTTGTTATGTTAAGCCTCACTGTTGGTTCTGTAAGTGGTTGCTTGTTTTTGGTTTTGTTTTGTTTTGTTTTTTAATTTAAATGCACATCTTTATTCATCTTTGCATAAGGCACAACCTATCATAAGTATTATGGCCACTAATATTCTAAAAGGTGAACTGCAATCTAACACTGTAATGTTACAATAAGTGCAATTCTCCTGCTGTCTATTACACGTAAGAAACCACAGAGATAATAAAGGGCACGATATTTTCTAGTTTCTGCTCAAAGGGGATATTGTCTAGTGCATCATATAACATGGATATTGAAAATTATTTCCCCCACACAATTTCAACATTTACAATTATTACTGTACCTACTAGTAACCAATAGGGGACTTTTTGGTGATGTGCTCTTGGTCTTTATGTATATACCCAGGAATCCCTAAGCAGAAAATCTTTCTGAGCTTGAAGAAATTTTTTTCAAGACGTAATTGACAGCAGTATTTAAAACAATATCTGCAATTGAAATCATTCTCCAGTCCAAAATGTATCTATTGTTTCCTTAAAATATGTTTGAGTTGTGTTTTGGTATTGTTTATAGTAGTTAATAGTTTGCTGGTTACACTCTAATTTTAGAATATGCTACTTTGTCACATGTAAATTAGATACATAAATATTAAATTATAGTTTCAGATAAAGAAAGTTTATTAACAATGTATATTGCCATTGAGTAATACTTTACTCCTCACATGAAGACATATTTTGTATAGTGCATCTTCCTTTCCTCCTGCCTGGTCTCAGATGTAGTTCTGATGTTCATCAAGGAGGTGATGTAGCTCGAACACACCATTAGTTCTGATTCCAAGGCTGCCCATTCAGTCTCTTACAACAAGGTTTAGCTTCAGCAGCATCACAGAGGAATGAAATGTTTTTCGTTCGAGGGAAAGGAAGATCTGACAGGTTAGATTTTATTATTTATTCAGAGGGCAAGCCCCTCATGCATCCATTTATTTGCCAGGGTGAAGTACAGCAATAGAAATTGAAACTCTGAAATAAACAAGGCAGCCACTTTGGGTCTGCAGAATATTAACTCTGATCACGGAAAGCAACTACAGTGTTGGTTTAATTTGAGATATCTTCCTGAAGGTATGTGAAAACTCCTGACAGATGCTGTGCCACTTATAGGGGAATAGCTGTAGTTTTCTTATTTCTGGATATATTCCAAATACTTTCTATCTAATTAAGGTTTAATTTCTTGCAAGACTAAAAAGAAAGTAATTTTTGAAGGTAAATATGCTATTTAAGATGTAAAGTTCTGCATATTTTATGAGAATGGGAATTGTTTTTAATGTAATGAAAAATCACCTGAAGCTTTTTTACTCATCACTTCCTTCTGGAATATTTTTTTTCACTGTTAGAATTTTTTTTATGATGCAAATAATTAATTTGTCTGAAAGGCGTGGTTTTATGGAACACTGAAAAGTCTCTTGTCTTTTAATGTTTAGTAATTCTCTTGTTTTGTTAGCAATGTTCAACTATTTTTCAATTAGTTTAATACAATTTTAATGTGCAATGATACCTTGTTTGGGTCCCAGTGTCACCACAAAGTATGGCTTTGCTTTGTAGTATTTTTAGGACATATGGAGTACATATGTATAGTGTAGGTAGAGTATAACTTATGGGGGTGCACTACAGCAAGATCACACAAAACAAAAAAGTAAGAGCAGAATTCAAACAAGGTTTTGCAAATCCTGTTTTCTATGGAGGAGCGTCGTTTTCAAGTCTCTGTTGGCTGGGCCTGCTGCTTTGTGATTTTATAAATTACACCAATCACTTAATAAACGCTCACCTGACAACACTGCTGCTTCTCCTAACCACACACGCTACCTGAGCCCCTCACCCATGAGTTCAGTGAGGTGGTTTTTCCCAATTTCAGCCAAATGCACATCAAGGAAACACGGCTGTGAGTGCCTGCTGAGCGTGGACTCGGCGTGCGGAGGATACGGGAAAAGGCTAATTCCCCCAAAAAGTGCTGCCAATTCCCCCAAAACGTGCTGGCGTTTCTCTGCAGAGCAGCCACTCCGTGCTCGTATTTGTCATGTTCACATTTAGTTGTGCTTCGTTACCTGCAAAAGGAAGCAAACAAGGTTGTGTCTCAGGAGTAGCAAGTGCTCAGGGAATTTGTTACCCCAGATCCTTGGACCCCTGTTTCTTCTTTCCCTATAGCTTTGTTTTAGCCCCCCATTCCCTATTCATTCTTCCCCAACATCCCACCTCCAGCTTTCCAGACTTTGGACATGTCATAGGACATGGCCTTCTGTAGGAATGCCCTTGGTAAGACTGGTATGTTTTAAAAAGTGTTATCTGAAACCTGGGTGGAAATGTGGTTTGCTTTTAATGTTTTCATGGTTTCTTACACTGTCCTACAAATACAGGTATTTTAATGTAACTGTGTAGACAAGGGTGAGCATCAGACACAAATTAATTGCTTTTACTGATATTTTTATGCGTGAATTGAGTTCAGATATTGCACAAAAGTGTTTGCCAGAGGCAGGCTCTGCTAGTTAGACTGAAGAATTTGGTGTAGGATGTCGCTTTACTTTTGCTGACCTGTTGGAACAATCCTTCCACTTACAGCACACCTGAACTGTGTTACCTATCAGATTCCACATCAGAGCTAATGGCAACCAGTAATTAGTCCATGTGGTCTGCAGTAGGGGGCAAGAGTCAGTACACATTGCACTGAAATAGCACGAGTACCTTATCCATCGTTAAGCACTGTGATGACATTTTAGGTCTGAAAAATCGCTGTTTGATTCAGCTGTCCTTAAAATATGACACTTACTAGAATAGACCTATTAATTATGGTAAGCTAGGGAATCGGCATATCCATTTACTGCTTGCTAGTGCTTATCTTTACCTTCTTGATTTCCTCTCTCCTTTTTCTGCTACTGCAACTTGCAAAATCTATGAAACCTGCAGGTCATATTGAAATTTCAATTATATTACAAAACCGGGCATAACTGCATGTCAATTAGAATACTTTCCCCAGATTGCTGAGTACAAAGAAAGGCTGATTATTTTTTAAAATTAATTTATTTAATCTTTTGGCAGCAAGGATGGAATTGTTTATGACCTGGTTCTATCAACGTCTGCTGTGATTTGCTATAACCAACTGCTCCTTGTTGCTCAGTTTTTGGCATATGTAGATCTCTCTCTGTGGCTGAAGGTGAAGCTGATTGTTCTCTCAGCTCTGGCACTTTGAGTATGGAGTCAGGTTAATTTAATTGAGAAGTCACACCTTTTAAGACAGAAGAGCTTTCATTTGACCTGAAGCCAAAGATTCTCCGTGGAAACTTGGAATATTGAGTGTTGACTATGTTAATAAAATGTGGAGGATACAAGGTGTGACCTTGTATCCCGCCTGGCAGGTTTATTAGGCGTTGCTGAAGAAACAAGTGACAGGAAGACCACCCAGAGATCCTGAATACCACTGTTCTGCACAGTTTAGAAGTACACAGGCAAAGTGCAGTGGTCCTGGTGCTTTATATTTGCTGCAAGTAACTCATCCTGGCAAGTCAGTCGCCTCCAGGGAAGGAAGAACCTCACTGGTATTTGATTACTGATGCATCTTCTGCACTTCTTCAGTGGCATTAAGATTCCTTCTCTTTATCCTCTGGATGATTTGTTCAAGAATGCTGCAGAGAATGGGGAGTTCCTGGGATGTGGCTAAGGAGAGTCACAACTTCCCAGGTGCCTGGAGCTTTGAAAAGGAAAGAGAGAATTTAGTTAAACTTCTGTCTGTTGAATTTCAGACATGAAAGAGGAGAAGGAGCGCGGCTTCAAGGAGGTAGGTGCATGACAAGCATTAGTGATTCTGTCATTGAGGGGGTAAAACTACAGACATCTTGCAAATGTAGCACCTAAATGTGCAGTGGTGAGTAAAATATTTGTTTTCCAATGTCTGCAGATTACAGTGTTGTTAGATTGGGTATTTGGCTAGAATTAAGGAAATTAAAGCACCCGAGTGTATGCAGTCCAAAGTTTCCATTAAACTCAGGAATAGACCTCTTTCCTGTATAATTAGTTTAGAAATCCAATATCCTATTTTACCTAAGTAGAATTTAACAACAACAAAATTGATTTAATAATACCTATACTCCATGAGGACACAAATTATATATAGATATATATACACACACACAAATATTTTTAATTAAAATATCCCATAAAGTGGTAACAGCCCTTTTTTAGATTTCATGACCAATTGAAAAAGGAAAAAAATAAAAAAGCAACTTCTGATTGATAAAACCATCAGAGGGAATATAATTGGTAGGGAGATACACAGGAAGTATTTCCCTAAGGAAATTAATGTTTTCTGCTGTAACATATTTGTGTCCTAAGTGAGCTGAGAGTGCAGCTCTCTGGGGTGCTTCTGTGGGAATATAGATGATGTCCCCAGGCTCGTGTGGGGAGCAGGTGCCTGTTCAGGCAGGTGTTCCCTTCCCCCAGGCACTGCAGAACCTTTACAGCTATCTGTGGAGTAGGGGGGGTCATAATCTGAGAGTTTAGTCCGTCAAAGAGCACAACTGATCAGAAAAGATGTGAAATTGTTGCCTTGGGAACAAGAAGAATATTGTTAAAAAATGACTGAGCAATATGGGCATCTTGCTGTTCTCGTTTGTCTGAGGTGAGGGTGGGACCCTGGCCAGGGTGACCGAGTGCACACACCCAGCTGACAGCAGCTGGCAGCACTTACAGCTCCAGCAGGGTCTGTGAATGCTCCAGCTTCCCTGTGGAAAAAAAAATATAAAAGGGCATATAAGATGTGGACAGAACATCCTGTGTCTGATAATGCTGCAGAAGAGCTCTTTTAATAAAATGATGCCTCCAAAATCCTACTGGAGAGCAGCACGTGCCTGAAGAAGTGCTCTGGCTTGTTCCTGGCACATCCATTTGACAAAAAAAAGAGTGTGTAGAGTCCAGTCTTAAGAAGGTTTTCAGCACCATTAGGAGAGGGTTAAGAAAGAAAAGTGTTCTGGGAAGACGAGCACAGAGACACTTTATTGCAATATGTTGCTCTATACAGAGCTGTCAGTCCAAAATAAAGTGGTGCACTGGTAACCTTAGAGACAAATAGCCAGTGCTTGATTCAATAAACCTTCAACTAAGGCAGGAAAGGCAGATCATTCTGTTATTTCCAGCAAAAGAATGATGAATTATGTGGTTTCTTATAGATTTTTAGTCCTGTGTTTAATCTATATCCTGCATTTCAGATAGTCATTATTAGGTAAGAATTATGTTGAATATAATTCCACATTTGAAATAAGCAGTTACAGTAAAATATTTCATTTTCCAAGACTGCAAATTGTTACATTTAAAGATATTTACATTGCCAGGTTAACTGAATTACAGTGAATCTGAATACCAATAAAATATTTGAAGGAGGGCTTGTAGAACAGCATATGAAAAATATAGAAGATCATACAAAAGATGCGCATATCCGAGAAAGTGAGGAACAGGAAGGAACAAGTACAGTAATTTGCCAGTATAATCAGAATTAAGCAAGACAAAAGAAAAGGCAGTGTGGAAAATTTATTTAGGCAGAACTCTTAGGCTTAAAAGGGAGCACTGTGAGAGAGCATATCAAATTTTGTAGCTTTGCTGTATCCTAAATTTTGTTCATTCAAGAACTTCTTTCTGAGGTGAGGCTGGGAGCAAAGTTGTGGACAGATTTTTCCAACAGGGATCTGAGTCTCTATTGGTAATTTTCTTATTAAAAAAACTGTAAAAATCAAAGCCCAGAGTCTAAGCTAGGAGCTTAGCAATAAAAAGTTGGAAGAGGGGGATTCAGCTGGTTTGAGAAGCACAGTGCTTCAAGAAGAGGCCTCAACACAGTGGGAAAATAGAGCAAGGTGCTGTTTATGCCAAGTGAAGAAGCTGAAATGTGGTTCACAAACAGCATTAGGACGAGACTTTCTGTCTTGCTATGGTGTGATGAGAAGGTGCAATTTCTTTGGTATGCTAATGAGTATTCATTCATTATAGCAGAGACCAAACCTGAGAGGCTGAGTGCCAGACTCATCTGGTGCTGTGTGGGTTCACTGACAAGGAGAATACATCAGTGCTCTCCTAATGTTTGCCTGGCTTTCCCATGGCACTAGGGAAGAGTTTTTTTAAAAGCAGCCATGGTGGGGGGAGAGTTGGCAGCAGCAGCCCAAAGGCCTCCTTGGGAAAGAGGGGAGAGAAAGGGAGCTGTGTAGTCTAAAGAAGAAACTTCTCTGCTTGCACTTCTTGGGGAACAGGGAATCTGTCCAGGGAGGGTTTGGGGTGATATTTGGGGCTGGAAGAAGCTGGTTCTCATATCTCCTCTCATTGCCCCTATACAGCCGTTCTGGAAAATTGAGTGGTAAGGTAAAATCCTGCTCTTCCAAGGGAGAAAGGAAAGTTTCCCAAAGTGGCCCTTTGAAGTGTGTTCATGACCCTGAGGTGTTTGGGAAATGGGTGGTGGTGCTTGGCTGTGGGAGAAGGCAGCTCTTCCAGTCCTTCATGTACTTTGTGCTCAGCAGGGAAAGAAATGTTAATGAAAATTACACAGGACCAGAACTGTGAGCCAGCTGCAGGCAGAGCTACAGCTTATCTAACCATGGGTTAATTATGGTTTTTTCCTCACCCATAATACTGTTTTATTGTCAATAATTATGTTCTTTCTCTGAGTCTTAAAGCTCACCACAGATTTAAACATATCAAACTGGTTGTACATTTTCACTGCACTTCTGTTAGGGATTGTTTTCCTGTCACACAATCTGTGTACACACTGCTACAGCTGGGCTCTCCATCTTCCCAAAGAAACACTTCTGGCTGCTCTGCTCAAACTCTTGTTTATGTGCAAGGAGGAATTGCCTCACATGCAAAGAAGAAGTTGCTGTACAGCAGTGATACCTGCTCCCTCCTGATCATGGCACTAATTAAGCATTTGGGACTGTGGCATCATCATCTGGGTACAACCAGAACTAGAGCAAATCTTGTGTGCAGATTCAATGTCCAGAGGGAGAACTCCAATATTCGAAATTCCCCATGAGCTGAGCTGTTGACCTGCAAGCAGAGTTGCTGCCTATGCCCTGCACGAGGTCTTTGCAGCTGAAGTGGTACAAAGAGTTCTCAGATCCTGCAGGTAAGGACCTGTGTGTATCAGCTGCTTGATCCTGGAGAGGATGAACCACTCCTCACCTCTGCTGAGGGGATGGATGAAGGGTATCTGCCATGTCTTGCCTTTCAGCCTGTGAAAGAGGGAAATAAAAAGCAAACCTAACCTCTTCTGGTAGTTCAATTTAGGATAGTGGTTTTGATGAAAAAAATAATACAGTCAACCTGAGCATGTTAAAAATTGATTCAGTGATAAGCACCCACTTTTTTTAGTCTTTTTTACAGTTTAATCCATCTGCAGAGCAAACTTGGACTGTGAATTACTGTTTCCCAGCATATCAGTCTTGGTTCCTCTGTAACTGTCCTGGTGTGAGTGTGGCACCCTGAGATGGAAAGAGAGCACATCTCAGAAATACTGATACACAAATTGCAGTATAAAATATGGCTGTTGATCAATCTGAAAGATTTAAGAGTTTTTTCCTAGCAACCTAGCTGAAGCTTGTAATTTATACAGATAAATATTGATGTTGTTGTCATAGGAGCCTTCAATACTTCATCAAATCCTGATTTGGGTTTTGCCCAGTGACAGGCTTGGGGTGAGGGGAAATGCACGAGGATGTGTAAACAGGAAACCAAGGAACACTGTGTAACACACACTTCATTGGTGCTGTCCCTCCAATCCTGGGTCTGATTTCCATTAGTTTCTGGAACCGAGGATTGAATACAAGGGAGCCATATCTGCACTTCATCCAGCAACTGCAATGGAGCTCCAGAGCTACAAACTTTTTTTTTTTTTTTTTTTGGTAGATGAAGAAAAACAGCTTGATTCCTGCAGAGATCATTCTGTATTTTCCTATAAAAATATAAAAACATACTGATGCTAATTCAAGATATCTGTGTATTCTGAATATTACTTTGAGAGGGTGTGTCTGGAAGGAGTGGAAATAGGTTTCCAGTTCTTTTTCCCTTTTTCTATCACTGGCACTGGCTGGTTATTATGGATGCTGTACTGCATTTGTGTTCTGTCCCAATTAACCTGCCACCTTCTCTAAATAAAGCTTGTACAAATGTTGCCATGTGTGACTACCAAATGTCACTGCACTTCAGCACACTCAACAGAGAGTTGGCTGTTTAATGTTTCCTTTATTATAGCATTAAATTGATTATTTATACATTGATTATTAGAGCAATTTCATCAGTTTAATGCTGTAATAAACCTGGCACTGAGCAAAGTTTTAAACGTGTCAAAGTATAAAAAATGTGCATATGGGTGTACCTTTCTAAATTGCAGGATTGTGAACCAGACAGAGAGAAAAAACTGAAAGCTATGTGTGACATTTAATGACCATATTAAAATGCCTAGTAATAAATGACAAGGTAATTAAGGTTGGAAAAAATGCCCCAACAAAAGTGGTTTAAGAAATTACAATAATGTTATGGAAGTAAAAGAACACATCCAACTTGTGGTGGAGGGATATCTGATTGTTCAAGTAAATAGATTATTAAGGTGCTCAATGTCTCATTTAAGTGTCTCCAGCTGTATAATGTAATGTATGAACTGGCATGTCTGACCATTTTAAGAGCTGCAGAAAATTATAAACTCCATTGGGTGATGCAGAAATGTATCTGCAGGTGATGCAGGCACCAGGGATCCAGAATAGATTAACGTGGATGAGGAAAAAAGGAAAGGAGGTTTTATGCAGTTGCTGCTTTGTGGAAAATCTGTGCCAGACCCAGATTACTGGAGAATCTAAACCCAGACCTAGGGGTTTATGTAGAGATAAGAACGTTATATTAAATGTAATTGTATATTATAAGATAAAACAAAATTAGGAGCTGTATATCCCACTCACATCCTTTGTTTCCTTCTGTATTTTAATTATCTGTTATTTGACATTCATGTTGCTCCTTGGCATGCATCATATACATTTTCAGACACAGCAGCTGGACTGTCCATCTTTATGAGTGAAAGCATTTGCACAAAGTTTTTCAGAAGACCACTGCTAAACCAAACTTCTCTCTCCAGGTGAATGCAGTAATACTTTATTGCACATCTCAAAATGCCTACAACAGGAAACTAAAATTCTGCTGGAGATCATAAATGTTAAAAACCCTGCTTTTATGATGAACTACAGTGCCCAAAGGAAAATACCCAGAGAATTTACCTGTTCTTTTCCTCCTCCCTCCTTCTACAACCTATTTGTCCTTCAGAAGCAGAGAGGGCTCAGCCACGAGCTCCTTAGCCTGTTAAAATGCAAGAGATACACACCACAAAGGCTTTTTGATGGATAGCTCAGGAAGGAGATAATCTGGGTACCTAATTTGTTTCTATAGCAATTAGTTTTAAAAAATGCATAAACCATTAAGGCTAAAATTTTCTCAATATAATTGCTCTTAAACAAGCCAAAAATTATCCTGCCTAGTTGATTCTCTTGACATCTTTGCAGCTGGATTCCTCTCTCATTCAGCATTAAGGGTTCAATTTGGAGCAGCTGATGGTGGGAGTGTGGGAATTGTCCTGACTCCCTCCCCCTCAGCCGTCCTCAGCCCTCCTGCCCCCACCATCAGCTCTGCAGTGGGATTTTGGAAAGCATGAATCCTGCTATGTTTGAGGTATGTGGCCTTCTAAGAGCTCTTGTAGCAGTGTGAGTGATCCTCCAAAGCCCATGAAGTCAGCAGGTACCTTGCAGTTGTCTTCAGTGGGTTTGGATCAGACTCTTCCTGCTCTCCTGTCCTAACATCCCTGCCCTAGTCTGGTGCAAATTCTACAGTGGCAGCACAGAAGGAACCACGTTGGTCTGATTACAAAATGCTGGGAAAATGCTACTAAAGAGTTCTTTTATTTCCTTTGAGAGGAGAAAATTACCTATTGCAGTTGTAAAAGTGCTTTTCTCATCATCAGAATGTGCTCAAGGGGATCAGAGGTTTCTGGGTTTGTGATCTGTGCACGAGTGAAGCCAATGCAGTCTGACAGAGATTTTGAGCAGTGGCAGACAGAGTGTTGTCCTCTCCTGCAGGTACCTGATGTGAGGCAGTAGCTTCCAGTGTGGCCTCTTCTGTCCTGTAGTGCCATGTGCATGCTCCTTCTGCCAGAATGAAAATACTGCATGTGGGACTCCAGGTCTTGCTCACCCATTTGTGAACAGCCCCTAAGGAGGAGTGGGAAGGGTTATTAATGTTTCAGCCAGTTTAGTCTGACTTGTTCACAGTCTCCCTAATCCATTTCTAACCCTGGTGAAGCACAGCTCTTCCAACCTGAAAGATCAAGCTCTGTGTCCAGTGAAATTGCAAAGATAACTATTCCCCCAAGCTAAGTTTACGTCATAAATTTCAAAATGTATCACACATTTACTTTTCATATTTTACATTATGGCATAAAAAGAACACAGCCTGGGCTGTGAACACTGGGGCTTCTGGTTCCCCATGTGTGAGGCAGAGGAACAGGCACACAGTGATATGAAAATGCACAGAAGAGGGGTGATGTGTTTACCTTAAACACTTCAATGTATTGGCATAATGCCTGTTCCTGCTGTACTGACAGAGTTTTTGTGAGGGTGAGGGCAAAGGGAGTAAGCAAAATAAACTGTCTGCATTATACATATAGTTAAATAATTGTTTGTATTGATTCTCAGAGCATTCATGTTCAGCAGAAGTGGAGTATGCTACCATTGTGGATTGCATTCTATTTTATCAGAAGTTGGAGGAAAAAAAAGCAGGAGAAACCTTCCTACTCCCAGCTGAGCATCTCCTGGGTGCCTGGTGAGACTGGGGTGTGGGAGGGAAGCTGAACACACTGACATGGGCTCCAGGGATGATTTCATCCTTGCTAAAGACAAGGTTGAGTGCTGTGTGGAACAGTAAATGTTTAACAAGAGAGGAGGAGGAATAAACAATTATCACGGTAATTAAGTGGCCCAGAAAAAGCCTTACTGGACCTTACTCCATCTTTTTCTTTCAGTGGCTGCCTTGTCTCATCCCATGTCTGTTGTGGTTGTTGCCAGTCTCATTCCTCTTAGTTTTGAAATAGTTTTGAAATTTTACAATAGACTTGATGAAAAACAAAAGAGAACTGTGTCACTTCCCTCCCTCCTGCTGTTGCCCACACTTCCCTCGTTACTACTGAGGAGTCAGGTCCTTCGCCACCCTGATGGAAGAGCTTCTGTGTGACTGCTTTGATTTTCCATCTCCACGCTCCTCAGTACCTTGGGGTTTTTTGAGAGACTGTATTTGTCAGCTCCCATGAATGGGAGTTACCAGAAAGAATAACCAGAAATGAAAATGTCCATATTCTGGGGGAAAATCTGCTCCTGCACTCATCACCCATGGAAAAAAATGACCTCTAGCTGTATCTGCAATGGTGAATCACGTGGGCTGTTTAAATCAATCCATTCTGCAGGCTACATGTGTCTGAGGACATTTCTTCAGAATGAGTAAGAAAAGGTTTTCTGGATTCATTAGGTAAATTAATCCACCAGTGCTTCACCTCCAAATGCAAGCAAACCCCTTTTCTTGGTGTCTATAGAGACATTTCTGCCTGTGAGAGATTGAAATGCTGCCTCTTCCAGAGATTGAAGGTCTCTGACAGCAGCAATCAGTGGTATAAAAAATGAAGAATGGTTTTCAAGACTCATCCATCCCTAAGCTTCTCTCAGTGACATCCCTGCTCCCTCTTTAGGAAGCATCTCTTGATGAACACATTTTTTCTCCTGCTGTTGACAGCTCTGTTTTCTGCCAAATTTTTACTTTCAGGAAACTTACTTGTATATTATTTTGAGCTCTTAAACCTTGATGAAAACCAATCAGATAACCTGATGCTCCCTTATTTGATGAGCATTCCAAATATGTAGCCTCCTGCTTTATTCATGTCTAGTCCTCTCACGAACTGATGCCATGAGCCAAGTTCCCTGGGAATTATGGCCAGCTTGTCCCAAATTCTGTTCAACTTCAGAGGATTGACTGCAATGATTTCCTGGAGCCACATGGGCTCGGGGTAAGCTCTTATCTTGACACTGGCCAGTTCAGAAAAGCAAAGTAGCCAGATTATCAGTGGGATGTCAGGGATTTTTGGTCAGGCTGGGAATCACCAGAGGACTCTGTGTCCTGCTGCCTGAGAGAGCTGTCCTCAGAGAAGGGGTGGAGGGAGGGCAGTAACAGGATTTGTCCTGTCTGTAACAGGAATTTTGAAAGGAGCTCCCTGAAGACAGCCTAGTTTGCATGTCAGTCTATATCAGCCTATAATTTTTATGGCTTAGATTTGTATTGAGAGGTGTTTGCAGGTGAGTGAGGTCTTATGTACAACAGGGATGTGTAAATACAGCTTGGTAATGTGCAGTAAAATTCAGTATTTATTTTAAAAAGAAAAATGACAGAGATAATTGGGGTAAGTTCCCCCACTCACATTTGAATGGTATTTTTATCAGCTTTTGGTATCCCTGAGGTTTTGCTTTGCTGAGTAAGTCTTTGAGAGCACTGACACTTCAGGAAGCAATATGGGTTGTCAGGGTTTAATGTAGGAGGAGACATTGTTCTGTCCTTCTCTTTGTGCCCCTTAGTTACCCTACTCTCATTTACCAAGTAAGTAGACTTGAATTAAAAAAACTTGGGGTGAAAAGATGAGGAGATTTAAAAGATGAGATTAGAATCTAGAGATGTCTAGAGAATACACTTCTGAGGGCAGGAGATACCTTCTGTTCCTATGCCTTAGAGAACCTGGTGGAGAGGTGACATATTCAGAGATGCTCATAATTCTTTCTGAGAAGCTGGAGAAGGAAAATCAGGTGGTGGTTTAATTGTGAGTAGTTTGTTGACCCTGGCATGTGATTTATCTGTAGAAGACCCCATCTGTATCAGTGAACATACAACATTTCTATGCAGCATCCTCAAGATGGGAGACAAACACCAAACAATATGGCATTAAATTGAGAAAAACAGTGCAAGGAGCAGCTTATAGGCCATAAAGCTTGTTTAAAATATTCTAATAGATGCCTGGAATAAACACCTTGTTAAAAGAAAAAAAAAAAGTTTGTTTAGAAGGAAAAAAAACCTCAGCCATTCAGGTAAAAGAGCATTGTGAAAGATGCTACTGGGAGTAATAAAGATGTACCTTAAAATGTGAATAATATATAAGAATGGGAGGGAAAAAAAATTCTGGTAACTGAAATGTAAAGGACAGCAGCTGGGTCGGAAGAAATTGCAAGACATGGTTTCCTGAAGGCCTAAGGGCCTCATCAGATGGAAACTTCCCAAATCCTGGGGAGGCAGGAGCCTGCAGGATGCCCGGGGGCTGGGGGAGCAGTGCAGGAAGGGATGGGAGGGAGAATCATGGGCAGGGGCAATGAATCTGCACAAGAGTTCAAGGCAGAGATGGGACGTGCTGAGGCCCCAGCAGAAATGTTTTTAAAGCAAATCAATAAAATTTACAGTTACAAATTGCCGGGCTCAGACGCCTGTGCCCTAAAGCTCTCAGAGGATCCGGAGTGTGAGGCTGATGAAGTATTCCTGGCAGGATGGAGTGTTTAAATACATCTCAGCAGCAGAGAGCAGAGAGGCAAACCATGCCAATCTTTAAATCCAATAAGGAGCGGGGTGGAAGCCTCAGTTCTGCATCCAACATGGAAACAGGAAAGAAAGGGAGGGAAAGACTCATGGTTTGGGATGATATTTTGGGAAAGAGCTGCCAAGAATTTTGCAGAAACCCCCTCTGCCCTGGGAGCCAAGGCAAGTGCACAGGAATGTGCTGCCATGCACCACTTGTGGATTTTCTAGCAAAGTCCTTTACCAAATTCTCTTATTGACCTGAACTTCAATGTCATAGAAGAGTTAGTAATAAAACTGCATAAAAGATGAGAAGTAAAGGTGGGAACTAATAATTTAGTTATTCCAGGCAAAACAGCGTTGGAATGTGTTTGAGATGTTCATAAACAAAGGAAAAAGAGGAGAAAACTTATACAAACTTGCTTTGTTCTGACAAGCCCAAAGGTGGCTGCCAGCAGGCACAGAAGGATCCTGCAGTCCTGCATGGCTGGGCAGTAAAAATGCAATGAAATGCAGCAGCAATAATGCAAACCAATGCACAGAGGAGAGAAATTGTTCTGGTTTTGTTCATGGCAGGCACTACTACTGTGCAAGGGAGACATCATGGAATCATCAGCAGCAAGAAGGCCAACTAAAGCATTAGGGATTATAGAGGGGCACAAAGAATAAAAGAGAAAACATTATTATGCAGTTGTAGAAACCAGATTTTAGAAAGCCATCCAAAAATCTTGAACACCGTGTGTATTGCTATGCAACCTCAAAAAAGGTGAGATAGAACTAGAAACACTGGTAGTCAAAAACTGTGAATATTTACTTTATAAATATGATGCACAAAACAAGTAAAGCTCTCTCTTCTCAACATCTAAATCTTGAGGCCTGAGTCACTAAAGATTTGATTAAATGTTTCCAAGAGAATATATCAGAATTGACTTGCACCATGAGTAAAAATGTATGTCAGTTGATATAACTCTTATTAAATTAAGTGAAAATTCAGGGAAAGTTGGTCTAAGAGCACTGAATATTTTTCCAGAGAGAAATCACGCAATTTTAGCCAAAACACATTTTTGGGTTAGTGCATTTTTTCCCCAAATGTTCCACCAAACAGGCATGAAGGTTGTGCTGAGGTGATCCATGGCAGGTGAGTGGGGAGAGCTGGCACAGCTGGCATTGCACAAAGATCTTGGTCAGAGGTGAAAGGAAGGACTTGGTTTGAGAGGTGCTGTAACCTGCCCACTGGGGCATTTTCCCATCACCTCCTCATGGTCTAGCACCCTTTTCCTTGCTGTTTTTTCCCCCCAAACACTTTTTCAGCTCCTGCTAAGTCAGGCACATGCCAAGTGGTCCAGTGCTGCTGCTCCCTGGAGCGTCACCGTTAGGGGATCTAATCCCTGTGTAACATCACAGTAAATGTCAAACTACTTCACTGACATCCAAGGATGTTCCCAGTGTCATTTCCACACCTTTCAACACTGTGCTGTGCTAAAGCCTGACTTTTGTGTCAAAATAAAACAGGAATACAAAAGCAGCAGAGTAATCATTGTTCTATACAACGGCAGATGAGGCAACTGAAGTTAATTAAATTTAGCTTTAATTAAAGTTTATATAAGCCAATAAAAATCTAGGTTATAAAACACTGTTTAACACCAGGATTTTTTTTAAAATTTTTTTTATTTTGTTGATTTACATGGCATACCATGAAGGCATCCTCAGAAGGAAGGGCATACTTAGAAGGAATCCTCAGTCCTGGCATGGAATTATAAGATAAACTACACATAGATGAGGCAAATTAGAAGTTAATACAGCATTGAATAATTTGAAATGTTTTCCATTCTGTAAAAATAGAACTGAAAAATGCTAAAGCATGCTCTAAACTGCCTCTTTCATCATGCTGTTAATACATTATTAGAGTAAAGTGGTAATTTTTCAAGTCCTTTAATGAATAGCACCTAACATTATGGAGCAATAAATGAATTGAGGAAAACAAGATATAGAACCAAAGACTTTTCAAATGAACAATAAAAGGTCAGTTCATAATGCAAGTAAAAGGAAAATAGATGTGGTCTGTGGCATTTGGACAAAATATAAACACCTAGAAATGTGAAGTGCCATTGATTGGCCAGGACTCTTGAACTGAAGCCCTGCTGAAAGAGAAGTTAGAAAGAATTCTATTGCTGTCCTGTTGCTATTCAGCATCACCCAGGGTGCCTAAAACCCCAGTAAGGGATGTCTCAGAGCAGGTGGCCTGACAGATAAATAGCTTGGGAGTCAAATTTCCAACCTCAGCAGCTCAGCAAGTCCTCCTCACAAAGTGTTTCTGTTCCTCACTTCAGGATCCGAGTGTCTTAAATGGATTTAAGCACTTATTTACCTCTCAAACTAATGAGGGACCTGATGTTTTCCAGACAAAACAGGCATTTCCATCATTCCAGTTTTTAATAGTGGTTGACTTGCAGAGTTATGGTGAGATGGGTTTGACTTGGAAGTGCAACATGGGTGGGAATTCAGCTTCTCAATTAAGAAAACAGTTGTGTGACTGGGCACTTCTGTCCAGCTGAAAATGTATATAATTTTACAACACTTGAGGTAAAAAATCACTGTATGACATAATTTATTTCTTACTGCTGAGAAAATGAGGGGAAAGTGTCCAGTTTACCCTTTACATGAATCCTAAGAATGAAAATTGAAAAATTACTGAAGATGAGGGACAAAAAAGAAGACTGAAGAGTTTTATTTATTTTATTTTACACGTGCTGAAAAAGAGCTGTTGGAAGGTTTTGCTCTTAAAACCAGGATTCTTTTATTTTGTGCTGCTTTTTGCTGGGAGCTCCTCCATGGTTGCTTAATTAAAGAAAATTACAAGTTGAGCCTGGGAGGAAATGCATCCTGTGTTCTCCTTCCATATCCATGTGTGTTCTCCTGATTTGTACCCAAGGACAAGAACTGGAACCCAGCAAGAGTCCTGCAGGTGAGTGGGTGACTTAACCTGTCTGCACTGAAGGGAGAGGAGGCTGTGGAATTGCTGCCTTTGTGTAGATGTGTATTTATACTTGTCAAGAAAGAGAGGAGTGCATTTCACAAAAGGTGCTTCAGGGGAAATGGAGTCTGCTATTTTGTAGCCTGTAAGATTGAAGCATTTGGGTTGTGTTATTGCAACTGGATACATATAGAAAATCAAGGATTTTTGCCATTGGATCAAAATTGAAAAAAAAAAAACAACCAAAAAAAACCCCAAACCACCGTATATTAAGTTATTTTAAGCAATCATTAAAAGTCTCATGTATTTCTTAACCATGGGACAATGGTTGTAATTCCTTCATATCTGTGCCATGAGAAAATTCTACAGCTTCCTACAAAAATTCAAAGAATACTCACAAGACTCTTGACTTCTGTCCTCTTCTCCTCAGTTTCTCAGGGAAAGGCCTGGCTATAAAAATTTCCATATTTTATTGTTGGCTTCCTATCTAAGTACAGTTCTGAGGCTGAAAATAGGCTGTCTGAAGACAGTAACCTGCTCAAAAGTTGTACAATCATTGAAAGATCTTTTTTAATAAATTTTTTTCTTCCCAGAAATAGAATAGAAGTCTGTGATTCTGTGAAATTTTAAGATGATTCTTATAGTTCAGGGTGGCAATCAGTCATAAAATGGCCTTCAAACATTCCCTCCCTCCCTGCAAGGCAGGCTGGATGAGACTGATCTCTCTGTGCACAGCTGAGAAATGCCCAGCTAAATTAAACTGTCTTTTGTAAATGTAACTCAAGGATGCAGGCAGAGCACATCTGAAATTGCCTAACAAAACTAGAAAGTGGGAGCATGAGAGGGAAGTGAACCTCAAAAAGACCAGTGGTTTCCATGGATTGTTCAAACCCCTGATTTTCTGTATAGAACCATTCTCAGAAATGTCTCTCAACCTGCATAAGAAAACCAAATAATTAAATGACATGTTTTAAAGGCTTTACATACCCTTAGAACTCTTTGCAGAATAAGATTATGTGTGTGGAAACCTAAATTCAGTCCCAGCAATAAGTTCCCTACTGCATCCAGTTCGTGCTCAATTCTTTCACATACAACCTTGGGGAGATTTCTAATGCAGAAACTGCAAACTCTTGTGAATTACAAATCTTTTCTTTATTCTCCTGCTCATTTAAAATATTCTCTCAAGCAGTTCATAATGTTTATTTGGTTTTGTTTTGATTATTAAAGTTTCTAACATTTCAATACATTAGAGAATGGGTAAAGCTGTTTTCTCAGTGCAGTGAGACAGCATAAATTAAATGAGATGTGGAAAGTTTATCTTTTGCTTTGTGAATCTGTTCATTTGCAATGGCTGAATTAGTTCATTTTGCATGTTGATAGAATGTCTTGTTCAATCTTGGAAACCACACACAGTATCTTTTTTTCATTTATGGAAGGTGGCTTGTGCTGTGCACACCATTAGTTTGAGGGGAAGATGGTATTGTCACAGGGAAAGGGACAGGGACTGATTCTGGTTTGGCTTCCCTTTGGATTGTACATTTGTATACATCTGCCTGAGGAATTGCTCTGGATTTTTACTGCAATTCATAAAATAAGACAGTGAATCTATTTGCTGATTTCTTATGATTCTCTGAATACCTTCCCCCTCTGAATGATTCTTCTATATTTTAGGTCCCTTTCTGGCTCTCCTTGACTGGCTCTTCCACTTTTATTTTGCATCAGATTTGACTCTTATTTTTTATATTCCTACCCAGGATCCTCCAGAAATGCACCTCTTCACATTTCCCCTGAGTTTGCTTGAGTCAGTCATTACCAAAATAGAAATATTTCTACTGGGTCTTTGGAGGGCTTCTGAGAACTGTGATGTGCAAAACATAGGTAGAAAGAAAAAAAATATTCTTTATTTAAACTACAAAATTACTTATTTAATTAAGTTTGACCTAGTTGGGTTGTTACCCTTTTTGTTTAATATCTCTATATATGTCTTCAATTGTATATATCCCCATAAATAAATATATTTTGTCTATCTATATCTATCTATCTATCTATCTATCTATCTATCTATCTATCTATCTATCTACTATTTATTTGATCTACTCAGTGTTATTATCTGTGTCAAATGTGAGCAGTTGTATTTGCTGTTGCAAAGAAAGTGTTTTACAGTTTTCCTGATGCCCTTTGCCTTTGTTTCTTGCTTTATAAAGCCCTTTGAAGCTGAGAACTGCATCATCCTCTCCGACCTCCTGACACAAAATTTATTGACAGCCTACCTGAAGGAAAGGCTGATGGATAACAAGAACAGGAGGAGGTGTAAGTTTGATGCATGACTTGGGTCTCAAAAGCCTATTATCAGTCCAGCAATTGCCTTTGTCCATCTGAGTTATTCAGGAATCATGTCAGTCCTGTCCTTTCCTCAAAAAGAATAAATCTGTCCTAATAAATCGAATAAGTTTGTGTTGTGGGCTGGGAGGTGGGGCTGGGCCAGCTGGGGCAGGGCTGGGTCACAGGGAGGAAAAGGTGACCTTGGCAGCTTTTGGTCTCCAGTCTCATGCTCCCCCTTAAGTGCTTCTGTACTTGTCATAGGTGTTTTACACAGGCTTTGAAGACAAATCACAATTCCCACAACTTTCTAGAAGATAGTTCTGATGGAGGCTTGTGCCAGTCCTAACAGGAATACTCACGGATTTCTTTTTTGATTTTCAACAGAATCTAATTCTAATTTAAAAGCTTAAATATAAAAAAACAATCACTTGACAATTTAAAGAATACAGCATGAGGGACCAAAACCTCTGATTTCTGTATTTCTGAGGGATCTCTCCTCACCAGGATGTCTAAACTCTTGCTCCTTATTCACATTTCTTTCCCACTGACTCTTGAATTATTTTTCATTAGTTATTGTAACTTCATGGCAATACCTGGAATTTGTTATTTGTTGGCTTATTTCTCTGTCTCTCTTCACTTGAGTTTCTTGTAAAGGTTTACAGAAGCAGCCCCAATCAGAATCTGATTTAATCAGCCTGCATGCAGAAACCACACCTGTAGGCACAAAATTTTCTTTCTGATCAGCCAGTTGAGGACTATACTTCCAAAGATACCATTCATATTTTTGGGCCTTCCCACCTAACATCTATTTTTATAAAGAAAATTTTAAAGGTCAGTTGCTGCAGCCTTTTTTAACCAGCCTCCCTAAAGGCCCTAAATGCCTCAGATGACCCTCAGCCCTAAGACATGCTTGAAAAGAGAGATGTCAAACACTGATGGAGCCTTTGAACCACACTTGCTGTCTGAAAGCCAGGAGTTAACCTTGAGGTACATTCTGAAATTTGTTATTCTGTTTCAATTATTTTACTAAAGGGCAAAATAATTTAACCAGAAAATGTGGAGAAGGTATTTTTTCATCCCAAGGATGGCTGGACATGGGAGCAGGAGAGCTCTTGGAGCCAAGAGCTGGTGGAGTCTCCTTCCCAGGGCAAGCCCCTGCTGCAGGCAGAGCTGCCAGGTACCAGCTGAAATTACTCTGTGCTGCTGGCACATCTGAGAGACATGAACAATCTGTTAGATTTTTTGTCTCCTTCCTCCCCTCAGAGAGGTCTCTGCATTTCTAGAGCCAGCTGTGTCCCTCAAGACCAAAGCAAGGCAAGTCCTGTGGCAGCTCCTCTGTGATTTAATGAGCCACTTCCAGGCCACTGATGCCAGGGCACTGCTTCTTATTTCCAGTGTCACTGTGAGGAGGAACAAAGCAAAATATTGCTGTATTTGTGACTTGCAGAACACTGAATTAGCAACCCAAGGGCAGCAGAAGAGGTTGTTCATAGAGATTTTGAGATACTGCTCTGCAAGGGTAGGCAGGGAGCTGTCACCTGGAAAAGGTGGAGCTGCTGTGCCTGGGCCATGCCTGTCCCTGTCCCTGTCCCAGTCCCAGTGTGGGAATGGGGCACATGTGCCCCAGAACACCCTTCTGTGAGCACAGGGAAAAGGTGACACAGCCAGAGGACACAGGGGAAGCAACAGAGCTTGAGGCCTCTTTGGGTGTGCGGGGTGAAGCAGTGCAGCTCTCAGGTGTGTTAAGAATAGGAAAAAAAAAGAACAAATAGCAGTTTTATGCTGACATGATCATTGGTATTTGCCTATCCCTGGGGATTTTAGAAGTGTTCTATGTCTCTAATAGTGTTGTGCTGTCAGGTGTGAGACCTCAGTGACTCTCTGGGGTGTGACAATGCACATGGTGGCTTCTGCTGTTCTCAGGCTGAATAACTGAGGGCTGATTAGCACTGATGGGCACTACAGGTGTGGTGTAAATAGTAAAATCTGTGGAGATGCCAGAACTGAGCCTTCTGATAAGCCCACAGTCTGAAAGCTTCTGCATGCAGAACCAGTTTACTGCACACCATGGCTGATAAGAATCACCTTTCCCACTCAGTACTTGTGAAAAATTTTCTGTGGGATAAAGGGTTGGGATATTGCAAGGAGGGATTCCACATCCTGGGAGGGGTTGTTGGGATGGCTCTTGTGTCCCCTAGACTGCCAAGGGCCTTACTGGATGGCTCTGTTGGCATCAGTGGAGACCTGGCTCACTCCTGACACTGCAAGTTAGATTTTCTAGTGTGAAATGGGATGGATAATACCCTATATCCATCTGTAAAGCATGCTGATGTCTGGAAGGAAAAAAAAAAAAAAACCAAACAAAAAACCAAACAAACACTCAAATAATGAAAATGTATGTGATCAATACAAGGCCATCATTTGCTCTGCAGGAAAAATAGGCAATCTACGTTCTTTTGCAGAAATACAGAAAATAGCTCCAATTGCACAGGTTTTGGATTGAGGCTTCTTCAGTGAGTGCTGTGTTTGACTGACAGGTGTAATTTAAAAGAAGAAAGGATGCTATAAATATTTTTAAAGACAACATAGCTGCATCCCTGTGCATAGAGGTCTTTCTGCCTCACAAACTGCATGTAAAGATGCATGTCCTTAGGAGACAGTAAGTGAAGTAGAAGAGAAGCTTTTATCTCTCCAAACCATTAAACACAATGACAAAAATAAGGGTTGCTCACACAATACCTTACAAATGGAAAATGGAAGAGCACTTGAAATGGTGCTGTGTGATATATACACCCTGTGTGCTAAAACTATGACATTAGATTTACCACTTTTTGATTGTTAATTTAATCAATCAGATGTAATCAGTTTAATTATCAGGGATTCCTGAAATGTTTTGGTGGTTTTTGTTGATAGATGTGATGAATGATATTTTCAAATGTTGGCTGGTTAACACTGAAGATGCTCTCACTGAGCATCCCTGGTTGAGTTTTTTGCTTTGTGATGCATTGGTGAATCTGCCCCCAAAGGCTTCATCCCCCCAGGGATTCTGCATTAGGCAGCAGATTCTCATGATGAAAAGCAGAGCTCTCTGAGGAAAAAACATTATAATTTACCTCATGAACAACCAGGTTCATCCACAGGGCATTGCTGACAGATTCCCATGGAAAATCCTTACGAAATCAGTACATTTGGGCTGTCATTCCACCTGTTTGCAAGGCTCAGGCTGAAGAAGGAGATCACAGGGATGTGAGCCTGGCTTTCCTAACCAGAGCTGACAGCTGCTGGGCAATATTAGGCCAGTTTGTTCTGAAGCCCTGCAAGCCCTCTGTGCCTGACCCTCTGCTCACCACCAGCTGTCTGTGTGTGGTGCAGTCCCCCTGACAAAAGGCTGAGGAAGACCAGCAAGTTTCACCAATTGAAATTTAATGAGCAGTGAAAAGAACTAGATTTTTTGCCTGATTTTTCTTTCCATCTTCAAAACGACCTTGCATTTTTAATGGCTGCAGATTAACACCAGTAATGAATCCCCAGTGTCTAATGCACATCAAGGCTGGGCTCAGGAAACATTAAGGGATACCTAGGAAGAGTCACAAATTTTGCTCAGAGAGTACAGTAATGATCTTGCAGACAGAAATTAATGATTTAAGAAAAAGCAGAAACGTTGTTCTCATTCCCAAGGTTAGGGGAGATAAATCAGAAGTGATTGCTTTCCCCAACTGCTTGTTTTGGGATAAGAAACTTGATATAGCTGCAATGACAAAACATGGGAGGACCTGGGACCTGCATCCACACTCCTGAAATTCCAGGGCTGCTGGCTGATGGCAGCAGGGTGCCCTGGCTGCACTTTTCAGCTTTTCAGCTCCTCTTGGAGGGCTCAGCTCCTCAGGGAGGTACTGGGGAAGAGGAATTGTTAACATGGAAACACAGATGTGTCTGGTGTGATGAAACCCCCCTCTTCAAGCCCCACTGGACAAAAGGCTTCGATTTCAGAGTAGGAAGGGGCAGATTTGGGAGAGGAACCATCCCCTGGTGCATTTGGAGGGGCTCAGAGGCTGATGGCAGCTGAAGCAGACAGGAGTTGTCTCTGAGCTTGATTTGAAGGTGCTGACACCCAGCAGATTGAGGTGGAAGGATGCTCATTAGAAATAAGGACCTCGACAGGAAACCCAGGCAGAGCCAATGAAGAGGTGGTGACTGACAGGAAATTGATCCAAAAGCAACTTCAGAAACACTGGGAGATGTGGTTGAAAAAATGGTTTTTCAAAGTTAAAGGAAAGATTGTTTAGAAGCCCCAAAAGATTTGTTTGGAACAAATGAGTTTAAATTAACAAAAAAAAATTTGAAAATAAAAATTATTTATTATAGAAAATTAATGATAGATTATTAGTGAAAATTAGTGAAAATTATAGATAGATTATAAGAAAGCTGGTGAGAGAGATAATAATGAAATATATGGTCACATTTGACCAGTGAGTGCTTGAGGTCCCATCCTGTGGGCTTTATCAAATTGTTAAAAGTAAAATATTTTAGGAAATGCTACAATTTGGAATGAAATTACATATTCTATCTGTAATGTGATGCCTTCTGGGCAAATTTTGAAGAATGTGAGGATCAACCAATAGGTCTGATCCCACCACACCTGCTGTAGGCTGTGTCCCATCTCTAAACCAGCAGAAGTTGTATTCTTTGCAGCATTGGGAAATTATGTTGTATGAAGTTGTATGACTGGAACAGGGCTCTGCTCCTACAGGGATTGCTTCTCCTTTCCTCAAAGTGAATCTCCAGAAGCTTTAAGTAGATGATAAACTTGATTTCAATTCTTTTGTTTGTGCTAACAGAGTTCGAGTAAAAAGACATTTCTCAGCCACAGGACACTGAACTTTCTGCTCTGGCCCAGGAGGAGCATTCCTATGTATCAGCAACATGAAAAGGGATGCAGGTACCCAGCCCTAACTTGTATTCGTGAAAAATCTCATTTTAGTTATTTAGTCTGATCAAGTGGTATGAATTTCTTGCACATAGCTTTATGTCAGTCAAGAAAGACACAAAAATCTGTGTTTGCAGCTCGGGGAGTATGTTGGATCAAATCCTTTCAGCACACCTTTTAGATTCTTTTTTCATCTGCAGTTTAAGCTTGATTCATCAGTGCCATGACTGAGAAAATATTAGTTCAGATTGTACAGCCACTACTTCATACTGTCCTCATTCTTTCTCATGGACCCTCTCCCAGTGACCTGGCAGTGGAAAAAAAATCACTTTTTTTTTTTTTTTTTTTTTTTTTTTTTTTTTTTTTTTGTGTGTGTGAGGCATTGAATAAATAATAAAAAAAATCCCAGGACAGGTGCAGTTAAAAGATTAGGAAGTACTAGAATTTTTCATCAGCAAAAATAAGTTATTGGGGCTGATGTATAATCATATAGGAAAAGACTCATTTTCTGCCAATTTAATGTAGTAACAAGAGATAATAATATATCTTAGAGCTCTCAAGTGGAGCAGGAGGGTGTTTATTCTTTTGTGGCAGGTGGTGCCTTGCCCAAGCCTGGGTATATTGCATAAATATTGTTAGCATCAAACATATCTCAGAGAAGCAGCCAGATGATGAATCATCCACTTGGAGAAGTCCCAAGCCACCATTTATCTTTATTTACCTGCATTTCTTACAAGCATTTGGTGCTTTTGCCTCTGCTGAGAAAACTATATTATGTGTAATTCCTCTTCTTTTTTTTTTCTCTTTCTCATTTTTACAATGTTAACAGGAAAAAGCCTTGGCAAGGAACTAGACACCTCCAAGATGAAAATTCTGTTCTACAGCCAGTTAGAAAAATTGCCTTTGAAAAAAAAAAAAAAACCAAAAAAAAAAGGAAGAAAAAAAAGGATTTTAAAAGTTATTTCAAAGCCTGAGAGATAACAATTTAGAATCTGTCTTTTTAATTTGTGTTATTTCCTTACTCAGACCCCAAGAGAGTTTTGGAGAGTGACTGGACCCAATAACTCCATGAAGCCTCATTTAGTTTTCTAAATTTATAGCAGCATGACCTGGATGGCTTGGCACTGGGAATCACCCTGGATGCAATAAGTTGCTTAATAGCTTGGAGCACCAAATTAAGACAGGGAAAAGCATTTTGTCCATCTAAAACCCCAGTAACCCCAAATAAGTGATGATGGGTTTATGAATGGCAGCAGGAGGCAGAAGTGGTCAGTATGGAGAAGGTGGAGTTACTTTTGCTTCCCCTGGGGATCAGGAGGAGCTTTGTGGTCCCCAGGGAACTGCCTGGGACAGCAGGGAAGGTGCAATTTGTCAGGAATGAAAATACTGCCATGACTACAGCCTGACCCCCAGAATTCAGCTTAAAATGCTCAAAAGCTGGATCATAAAACTGCTTTTTGAGGTGAAAGCCTTCCTTGGACTGCTATTATGGAGAAAGCCTCTTAAATGTCAGTCAAGAGAGCAAATGATAACTTAAGCTCTTCTCAGTGCTTAATTCTGAATTTAAAGAGGTGTCACTGAAGGATGAAAGGCTTGAAGCACAGCTAAAATCACAATACTGTAGCCTACGTTTAAGAAAGATTCCAAAAAATAGGAGTTTTCAAGGGTTGTCTCTCCTTTTGTGGGGACAAAAGTAATTTCTTGAGAAAATTGCCATGTTTTGTCTCCTTACCATTGTACATATCTTGGACTGTGACTTTGAGGTATGTTTTATATTATTATGCCTACCTTCTTTCTGAAAATAACCAAAGATACAGGCGGTTGGAGACTTTTTCACCTGTTTAGACATGGAAAGATGGAATCAGATGTAAACCAGAAAAAATTCAGTGTGTGTCAGAGGACAAAATGCCATTTAAAACCAGAACTCCAGAACTTGTGTCTCCCTTATGGTATTTCTAGAATTATTTCTATCATGGACTTCTGCCAGTCAATTCAGTTATCCTGAGAGCAGAATGCATCCCCCTAGGAACAACTGTAATAAAAATGAAATCTTTTTTTTTTCTTTTTAACTGACAGTGCTTCATTCCCTTAAGGTACAACCGAAGTCAAGAAAGCCCCTTGCTCCCAGCCCTCAAACTCCAGGAGATTATCATTAAAATGCAGCACATCTTCTTCTAAATCTGTAATTCAGAGAACTTCTCACGCACTAAAAATGAGGTTCAGGTAGATGAAGAAATCTGGGGGGAATTGGCAGCAAATCCTTCAAACCGCAGAAATTCTGATCTGTTTTCTGACCAGTGCTTAAACCTGGATTAAAGGCAGTCCCAGGTGTGTGTGCACTGATGATGGCTGGTTTAAACTAGGCCTGGGCTGTGCATGGGATTGGCCAGGGAAGGATGAGTCAAGGAATTCTGGGCAAAAGCCACCCCCGAGCAGGTTGTGCCCCTTCTGGAGTCAGGGGTTCAGCGACAGCCTGGAGCCATTCACCACTGGGGTGTGCAGGGACCCAGCTCTGCCTTTGGATAAAGATGAGTTTTGGTGCCTTGAACAGAAGCAAGCACTTCACAGACTGTGTTTGTAGCAGTGCTAAGCTTATTTTGTCTCAGAAATGATCTAGAAAAGAGCCTGTTCTTGTGCAGGCACACTTTTTAGTTTTAGAAGTTGGTACACTTTTTTTTGCCATTTGGTGAGCCAAGCGATTCTTACTCACTGATTTTATGCACAGAAAAATTTTATATATATCAGGATTTAAAGTTTTTTTTCTGCTTTTGCTAAATGACAGGTTACTTTCTGTTATTATGCTTAGCTCTGCATCCCCCACAGATTTACTCACTGGTGCAGTGACTGCTGCAGGCTCCACTGTTTAGTTGTTTATCTCTCAGAGCTGAACACAGAAACCAGTTTTAAGTAGCTGCATAATCTGGATCGTGCACAGGAGGAGCCAATCTCTGCTGTGGGATCCAGAGCCACCACAGGGAATGAGCCATAGTGAGCCATGCAGGATGAGAGAAGGTCCTTGTCTTTCTCCTGGCCTTCTGTGTGTTAAAAATGGTAAAGCTTGGTCTCCCTTGCCCTGGATGGGTGCTCAAAACATTGATCTTCTTCCTAAGCAGTGGTTTTTCAGAATGCTGTGGCCAGAGCTGAGCTCTGTGCCAGGATCATTCATGCTGGGCATGCTGAGAAATAGGAATTCAGCTCCAGATTATTTGGATGATAAACATGGCAACTATGTGCCTAAAAAAAAAAAAAAAAAAGTAGCATATCCAGGACTCATGGCCTGATTTCCTGATTTCCAGAACTAGTAAATGATCTGGTAATGATTTTTACATCTCTGAAATCCCATGTCATGTAAGGGTGTGTCCCCAGGCTGCCCTCCTGCTCCTGCACCACCCTGCTGGCTTTGCATGGGGGAAGATGAGCACTCCCATTTGTAAAGGCAGCCTGCAGTGAATCAGAGCCTCTGGCAGCTGACCTGGTCAGAGCCTTTCTGTCCAGAGCAGCTCCATTTTCAGGATAAACTACAAACACTCCTGAGTATGGCCCACATTTTTTAAACACTGCTGAAAAATGAGGAGGTGCCACACGAGAGCCACAAAGATATTATTTGCAAAGTCTGACAGCAAAAGAACCCAATCTGTTGCACTGACTGCCCTTAACTTGGTAGTGAAAGGCAGAAAAAGAACCTACATTTATCAGGGAAACATAAATTACACATTTTGCAAGGGTGAAAACCTCTAAATTAGATAAAAGAGGCAGGGTTGAGGGGTGGGGTTGGGTGTTTGCAGAGGTGGAGAGTGAGAAGAGGAAAATAATTGAATGCGTGTGGAGAGAATTCCCATCAGAAGAGCAGTTTGCAGGTGGAGGTGGGTACCAGAGCCTGCCATCTCCTCAGATGGCAGCTGGATAAAAAACTCCCAGGAAGATGTACTTCAACCAAAAAAGGGTTACATTCTGACCAAAAGCAAGTTATTATGCTCAATACACAGCTGCTGTGTTAGTCTCATAGAGAAGGTAATTTTTGGTGACTTTCTGGTCCTTTCAAGCCTTGAATTCCTTAGATATTCCTGTGAGCAGCTCTGCCCCCCCAGTGCTTCCTTGGCAGAAGCAGCCCCTGACTTCTGCCAGCACAGGCTCCTCTCATCGTGGAGTTTCTGCCATGAAGGCTCTGGGCCAGGATTTCTGCCCGTGAAAACAAGCACAAAACAAAGCCAGATTTATCTGAGGTTGTGCAAAGGAAAAAAAAAACCCAGTAAATTAACTAATCAAAGAATATTAAAGAGTTATCATTAAATATCAGTAGTAGGTGCAGGAGTATCTGAGTACAGATCTCGAAATTAAAGAGGGGGTACTGCTTCCAAATGTCCTTGTTCTGTCAGCAGAAATATCTCAGCAAGTGAAACTTGAGCAGCTGCAATGAGGCTCCACTCAGCTCTAAGGGTAGGGAGACAATGGCAACACAGAGATTTCCAGCTTTCTGCCTCACTTCCCTCTTATTTTTCAGACATATAAACCATATTTATCCTCCATAGCTCTCCAAGAGCTTCAGGGCTTTGTCTTTTTACCACAACCATGAAGCAATCAGTAATTTTTCCTCTGCTTCATCACAACATTAAATAGGGAAGAACTGATACCAGTCAGCCCAGTATCATCAAACCTTAATCACAAAGCAAACCTGGAGAGAGTCCCTTTTATTTTCCTGCAGCACAGAAACCTCTGAGCCTGATCTATGGCCAGGGAGGTCAGAAGAAATATTCTGTTGTGTCCTCAGAGACCATTCAGTCTTCCAGTAAGGTGGAATTCTCTCCTGTGCATCAGGCAAAACACAAATGAAATGGTATCAAAGATGTTACACGAGCCCCAGGCAGAATAAATATTATATATATGTCAAATCTGTCACTTGGTGTTTCTATAGAAAGTACTTTATTCATTAGAATCTGTCAGCATTTACTGTCTCTGTTTGAGTTGGTCTCTGAGAACCCTTAAGGTAAATATTGACTTTTTGCATGAAGAATATGATGATATACTTAGGGGATGGGTCAGCAGGCCAAGGAGGAAATGCAGGCTGGGCAGCAAATCAATGGTGAGATTCAGTTCTTCGGGGCACAGGATGAAGCCAGGCATTGTGCTTGTGAAATTATTTGCTTTTAGAAGTGCACAGAAATTCACTATTTCTCCAAATGTGGTTATCAAATCTTAGTGCTGTTGATTTTAATTGTTTTAATGCTCATTATCCTGGACAGCTGAAACCAATGCATTCGAACATTAAGGAAAGAAAGATTAAGACTTTTGAGGAAATTTTTTTCCACTTTTTTTTTTTTTTTTTTTTTTTTTTTCCTTCTCAGAAGTACATGTACTTTGAAGCAGTTAAATTTCTGGGGTACATTTCTTCTCACATTCTGGGATCCTTCTCATATTCCCTTCCAGTCTCTGCTTGGAAAATGTCACCTTAACTTCCTGTGAAACAATCTTTATTCAGCTATAGGGGTGTGTACATACATACATGTGTATGCATATCTANATCAGAAGAAATAGGGAAAAATAGAAAGATGAATTTCCATGTAGGTAAATAGGATCCTTTGGCACCTTTCTGAAAGATTTTCAGGTTTTGCACTGTGTAAGTAATTCAGATAAAACCAGGACTTGATAAGATTTCTTTTGTGAGGTGCTGACAGTGCATCTATTGCCTGCACTTACCCACAGGTGCCAGAACTGGTGGCAATAAATAGCTGCCTTCTCACAAGACAAAATGTAAGACTAGGATTGTATTAGTATGCAAATGCTTTTCATTTATTCATTACAGTCTTTCTGAGATTTGTGCCTCTAGAGACACTTTTGTGTTTAGGCCAGAAGAAACTCAGATACTTAAAAGATATGCAAATCCTTTCTGAAGTGGACTCAAAACACCAAATTACTTCAGAAATAGCTCACAGTCTATTGGAAGTCTGTAAGTACAGGATTATACTGCAGCTAGTGCAGAAAGTAAAGTAGAACTTCAAAAAACCCTGAGTCCTTTTAAAATAAATAAATAAGGGTCTCAAAATACATTAGCCATAAATAAACTTTTTATGATTGAGTCTAGAATCTTCCAGGACTTGTGGTGCACCAGGTTAATTAAGATGGCTTTATGTGCACAGAAACATTCAAAGGTTGATAGTGACACGTTTTCCTCTTGCTGGCAAACTACAGGGGTAATAAGAAATACTGTGAGCTTTTGTAATTATGATTAGAGGGTAATAATTGGGTATTTTAAAATAATAATAATTTTAATCCAAGGTAAAAAAAAGAAAAAAGAAAAAAAACCCAGAAACCTACTGAAGAGTATTTTTCCTTAGCTGACATTTACCATAAGATATGTTTTTAGTGTATGTAGGACTCTCTCAAATTTGCAAGATGGCCTCTCATTTTTATGAGTGAGGGGAGGCTGAGAAGCAAATTTACTCCTTGATGTAGCTGATGGAAAAATAGAATGCTTAAAAAAATCCCACCTAAGTTAGGCTGAATAAATCTCCTCTTTGAGACCACACAGGGTCTGAGCCACAAATTTTCAGTGATATCAATTTGTTGCACAAGTTTTGGATTCAGTGCAGAATAGCACATGGAGATCTGGCCCACTGCATCATTTGCCCTGTATTTCTTTGCTTTTTGGTGGGGTTTTGCTGGGTTTCAGTGCTCCAATTCTTGTTTGACCTTATTGCACTTAAATTCTTTTGATCTTGAAAGAGCCTCACTACAAAGGAAACAAAATAATGTTGTTAAGGAACATCTGTGTTCACAAGGAAATGGGTGTAATTACATTGCCTGAGTGTTGTGAAAGAAGACTTTCTAAAGTAATATAGATTGCATTAGAGGAAACAGATCCCATGGCCAATCNCAAAAAAGTCTTCAGACTAATATCTCATACTAAAAATTTACTCTGGCCATTTGCCTAATGTGTTATAACAATAGAAATAGATAAGTAGGCATTAATAATAGACAGTACTAAAGGCCAATTACAGACCTTTACCATCAGAATAGCAATCTGAAGAATTTCCCTTTGATGTGTCCTTGATTTTGGCAGAACTACACAAAATGAATATTGTCAGTCTGTGGGAGTCAGAGCTCTTTTCTGGAGTCTAGCACAGATTCTTCAATTTCTCATTACATATTTCTCTTTTATCTACTCAAAAAAGCTGTGCCACTTGCTTGCAGCTAGGGAGGAATCTGAGCAAATTTTCCTTTCCTCTCCTCTCCTCTCCTCTCCTCTCCTCTCCTCCAGATCAGAAGAAATAGGGAAAAATAGAAAGATGAATTTCCATGTAGGTAAATAGGATCCTTTGGCACCTTTCTGAAAGATTTTCAGGTTTTGCACTGTGTAAGTAATTCAGATAAAACCAGGACTTGATAAGATTTCTTTTGTGAGGTGCTGACAGTGCATCTATTGCCTGCACTTACCCACAGGTGCCAGAACTGGTGGCAATAAATAGCTGCCTTCTCACAAGACAAAATGTAAGACTAGGATTGTATTAGTATGCAAATGCTTTTCATTTATTCATTACAGTCTTTCTGAGATTTGTGCCTCTAGAGACACTTTTGTGTTTAGGCCAGAAGAAACTCAGATACTTAAAAGATATGCAAATCCTTTCTGAAGTGGACTCAAAACACCAAATTACTTCAGAAATAGCTCACAGTCTATTGGAAGTCTGTAAGTACAGGATTATACTGCAGCTAGTGCAGAAAGTAAAGTAGAACTTCAAAAAACCCTGAGTCCTTTTAAAATAAATAAATAAGGGTCTCAAAATACATTAGCCATAAATAAACTTTTTATGATTGAGTCTAGAATCTTCCAGGACTTGTGGTGCACCAGGTTAATTAAGATGGCTTTATGTGCACAGAAACATTCAAAGGTTGATAGTGACACGTTTTCCTCTTGCTGGCAAACTACAGGGGTAATAAGAAATACTGTGAGCTTTTGTAATTATGATTAGAGGGTAATAATTGGGTATTTTAAAATAATAATAATTTTAATCCAAGGTAAAAAAAAGAAAAAAGAAAAAAAACCCAGAAACCTACTGAAGAGTATTTTTCCTTAGCTGACATTTACCATAAGATATGTTTTTAGTGTATGTAGGACTCTCTCAAATTTGCAAGATGGCCTCTCATTTTTATGAGTGAGGGGAGGCTGAGAAGCAAATTTACTCCTTGATGTAGCTGATGGAAAAATAGAATGCTTAAAAAAATCCCACCTAAGTTAGGCTGAATAAATCTCCTCTTTGAGACCACACAGGGTCTGAGCCACAAATTTTCAGTGATATCAATTTGTTGCACAAGTTTTGGATTCAGTGCAGAATAGCACATGGAGATCTGGCCCACTGCATCATTTGCCCTGTATTTCTTTGCTTTTTGGTGGGGTTTTGCTGGGTTTCAGTGCTCCAATTCTTGTTTGACCTTATTGCACTTAAATTCTTTTGATCTTGAAAGAGCCTCACTACAAAGGAAACAAAATAATGTTGTTAAGGAACATCTGTGTTCACAAGGAAATGGGTGTAATTACATTGCCTGAGTGTTGTGAAAGAAGACTTTCTAAAGTAATATAGATTGCATTAGAGGAAACAGATCCCATGGCCAATCTGCCCATATATTTTATTATGGTTTTTGGTTTTTTGGTTTTTTTTTCAATTCTGAGTGCACAAGCAAGAACATGAGAAGCCAGGAAAATAGCACCATTTTTTCTGGTTTTCCATCCTAAGAGGGGAGTCACCTGGGAAAGCCCAGGGGAATGTGAGCAGCCAGGGGCACTTTGCTGGTGGGAGCAGGTACAGTCCTTAAGCAGAGTGTGACATCCTGGCACCCTTCTGCCAGGCCCTGCTGCTTTCAGATCATCCCTGCCCCTGTTTCTTGATCATTTCCTCTTGGGAAGTGAAAATAAATGAATGAAAATAAAGAAAAAAAATGGATGCTGCTGCTGAGACATCTTTTTGCAGCTTTTACAAGCAGAACAGGCAGAAAATATATTTGTGTTCACTCAGAGCGAGAGAAATGCTGTGGATGAACTCTTCAAGGTCAGGTTGGATGGGGCTTTGAGCAATGTGATCCAGTGCAAGATGGATGGCAGGGGGTTTGGAACTGGATGACTTTTGAAGTTCCCTTCCAACCCAAACTGTTCTGTGATTCTGAGATTCTCTGAGTGGTACATTTGTACTTCCCACACAGACATTGCCCTGACAGCTTCTTGCAGACTTTCAACAATGCTCCCACCTTTGCCCTTTTCCTAAAGAAAGTTTGTCTCTTTTTTCCCTTCTTGTCATCTTCTCCTCCCCTGCCTGTCGTGCTCAGTTCCCAGCAGCACAGCTCTGTCTGTGGGTTCTTCCTTGCTGAAGCCCTGCAAGATCTGTTCTTTCCCTAAATGAAACTCCACTAAATCTGGCAAACTGCTGCAGAGTGTTTCTGTTTATGAGCTGGCATTTGCTGCTCAGGAAATACTTCACTGTAAAATCTTCACCCAGCTGTAGATACCACAGTCCTTTATATTTTGTTTTCAAGCAGGCCTTCCAGGCCTTTGCCTGAGCAGGCTGGGGGAGGAAAAGAAAAAAAAATGACAAAGTTATCTTTGTTATTTATTATTTTGCTAGCAGAGAAAAATCTAACAAAGGCAAGAGAAACCCCTCTGGGACCATTTTACCAGCCGTGTATCATTGAAGGGCAATGCATCCCCAGCTGGTGTAAATAAAGGAGGAAAAGATGAACCCATCAGTGTGGTTCCAGTTTAACACAACTTCTGCAGCATTAATGAAAATTATTTCTAGGGACCTTCATTTGTTGTGAAAAGTCATCCCATGCAAGTTTTGTCTTTTATAAGACTGAGCCAAACAACAGAAAGATTTGTCACCGTGATGTTGGATGGGCTTTTAGTGTTTGCTGTCTTGCTTCAAATGCTGCATGGTGTGAAAAAGTAAAACTTTGACATCACCTGCAGCAAGCTGAGATGAGCTGAGTAACTGTAAAATCATGAAGATAATCTCACTTGACATGCAAACTGTGCAGCCTAACCAGGGAGAAAGCCGGTTCGTCATTTAATCTTGCAAAATGCAATTTGGGCTGCTGTAACTGGAGCTTTCCAAGAGATAAATTTCTCAAAATGATTAATATCTCTGGCAGAAAATTACATCAGTAATATGTGTAGAGCACAAAGGAGGTTTGCAGTAATGTAATTCTGTTCAAATTTTAATTTTTTTTTTTCATAAAAGGGAAGGGTAGATTATGCCATCTAGTTAAGCCTTTACATATTCTAAAGAGAAGCAGTATATTCAAATTCTAAACTTTGCTTAAAAAGGGATAAATTTGTGCCTGCAGGTTAGCAGGGCCTCAAGGTAGTGGTTTAAATGAAAAAATGACATTTTGGAATGGGATGAAATTTTAAAATCCCAGCAAAAAGAAGATTCTGAGCTCTTAAAATTGTATTTTGCCCTGCAGCAGCTGATACTGCTGAAAGCCTAGAGGAAAGGCATTGATGGTTCCTTTTTATTTTTTAAATTTTTTTTTTTCAAAGAACAGACTTTACTAATCCTAAACTTTTAATGCTAATGTAAAATCTTAGAGGAAGTTGCAGAAATTATGTTTTTGTAAATAACATGACTAGTTTAAAATTAATTCCCCTGAAACTGTACATCTACTTCAGCACTTCTTTGGAGACCTTCAGAACCCAGAGGGATGGCCTGGACCTTAGGATTTTTTAGAGGGTTTTTTAAATGAACGTAAGGATTATGGCACTGGACATGTGAGGTTGAGGGCCAGGTGTCTGTGGGATACTCTCTGTTTTACCTGAGTTAATTAGCTATACTGCATATTTATCAAAGAGCAGGGAGATACTCTTTGCCAATTATTTAACACCACTAACAAATTATGAGATAACAGGGCTGCATCACTTTCTCCCAGGTTATTGGTTTCACTTAATTAGTAATTATAGAAATGTAATTTCAAAAGAGGGTGTACACTGCATAATCATGTCTCCCATACATAAGAAACATAAAACTGAGTAAATCCTTTCCCAGAGTGATCCTGATTTATGCTGGTGGGTGAGAGGGAGAGTCAGGCCTGACAGTGAATTGCTGACCTGATCTCCTATTCTTACTTCCCTTCAAGGAGCAATGGGAACTATTCTGAAGTTCCCCCCCCAAAAAAATTCTTTATAAATATTAATATAAATATTTCTTTATAAATATTAACATGATAATGTCTTTAACCAGCACCTACTTGCTAAAAAACTAAACCCAGAATGGATGCCAAGATCCACATTAATTTGTTCCTTGCTAATAGGTTAAAGAATGGAGAATGGACAGAGATGGCTGTGTCTCCGTTTCTGCCCCTCTGATTTCAACAGGATGATTTCTGCTTGCAGATATCTGCACAGGTCACAGCAGCTCCAGTTTTAGACCAGCAGAGCCTAATGAACCAAGTGTGAGATTGGAAATCTGGTTGTTAAAGTTTATAAATAATTGGCTGGATTTTTCTTCTGGTGCAATTTGTCCCAGCTCTACCAAAGTTGTGTCACCTTCAGCACATTAAATTAATTATGGAGCTGTAATTCCCCTGAACCTTTAGTATAAAAACCTGTATGAACCATTAAAATTTTGGACAAAAAAGATTTACCATTGGGCAAAAAGGCATGGAGTTAACTGAGGCACTGGCAGAGTTCTGTGTTTGCACCTTCAGCTACAGATACCCAGGTACAAACAGAAATAATCCCCGTCTGTGTGCAGAAGGGGTGTCTTCATCTGCCCCCCTGGCTCCTGTGACCACTCATTAGTCAATGTGTGTCAGCTTCATCTGCAAATTTTGCTCCCTTTTATGTTTGAATTTTCTGAAGAGCAGATTGGATTGCAGGGCATGTCAGTAGAGTCGTGTTGACTGGAATGACCTCTGCTTTGAAAGGGAAGGAGGTAATTGGGTTTCCACATTCAATGCTGCATCTGACATCAATCAGTTGTCAAATTTCATTAACTCTCACACTTTGGGCTCCAGGAAGATTGACTGTACATGCCTGTGTGGCTGGGAAAGCACTGAAATTCTGACAAGCCTTGATAACCAGAGCTGCTCAAGAGAATGTCCTTAATAAATGCTCTCTCACTTTTCTCTATGACCCAGAATTCTTCAAGTAAAAGCTATTACCTAAAAATAGAAATATTCATATATAGAAAATTAATAAATATTTGTATATAGGCATATATGGAGAGTTATTTTTCACTCTCTATATAGATTATATATATTTTATATATATACATGGGTAATTACATAAACTCAGGTCTGTATATATACATTTTTAAAACATACATTCCACTCCAATTTAATCCAATCTAATCTAAACATAATAAAGTCCCCCTGAAAGGGAAGTCCCCTATAACTTGCCAGGGGAATGGACCCACAACATCCATTGCATTGTGGAGAAAAAAGTTCTGGTGTCCCTGCTTTAGAGCACAGAAAGAGCCAAAGGCAGGGATGTGTTAAAAACATGCTAAAATAGTCTTGAGTGTAAAAGTGTGCTTTTACAGGTAGGCAAAGATTCACAAAGCCAGGACAAGATACCTTGGGCCAGGCATAAAAATACTTCAGGATTTAGGAAGGAGAACACTGATGCCAACTTCACAATATGGATTGTTATTGAAAACTGTGCTTCTAACACTGTAGGTAATTTGTTGTCATGGACCTGAAGATTTCTTTGTTTTTTGAAAGACATTATCAGAAAAAAAATTAGTAAGGGTAAATAATATCAAAGAAAAAAAAATATTGAAAGGATCTTTTCAGGTTCCTGCTGCCTGAGTGCTGCTATCCAAACACAGACAGATCTGTTTTTGGAAGAGTGCTGGGCTCCAGCAGGAGATAATCACAGCTTATGCTGGACATCTGTGGTCCTCAAAGAACTGCTAAAGCTCTGGGTGTGGAAATCAGGTGAGCAGAAAATAGGCTTTTAACTTCCTAAACCAAGAACTACCCAATTCAGGAACTTTAGCACTGGTTCAGTATCTTTGCATAATTTGTTGAGAATCTAAAACTTTTAGCATATATTTGTGGACTTGGTAGCCTACAAAAATTCACACTGAAGGACATGGAGTGACTCGCAGCTTTGTCTGATGTGATAAATAAGATCACTAGATATTTTTTTTAAACATATGACTTCCTCTATTTTTTGTTAATATTTTGTTGTCATATTCTTATCTCCACAGTTAATTTAATTTGCTATTATACCACCCACAGTGCTCGCTTGTTCATTCTCTTTCATCTCCCTCTTATCCTGGAGTCAGACTCCTTCACAGTTCTACTTCACATGAGAAGCTGGTGAGAGCAGCAGAGCTATAAATTTTATGTGCTCCCTTTGCATCACCAAAAATGTTGGAAACTCACTTGTGTAGCTTGTTAGCTCAGTTGTGTACATGCCAGCAGCCCAGAACTCAAATTATTGTTATTTATGCTCATGTATGGCAACAAGTGCCTGTTTTTCCCTCCTGTCATCCATTCTTCACCCAAAGTTGTGATTCTGTTTTTGATTCCCTGGTTTTTACTTCTGGAAATACTTTGAAGGTTTGTGTAAGCTAGGGTACATTTGGAACAATCAATCCAGATAAACACATGGCACTTCTCCAGTAATTCCTGTACTGCCCCTTTCTCCTTCAGTCTCTCCAATGCCAAGATCTTCTCACAAGGAAAAAAAAAGCCATAACTTGAAAAACCTATGTTTGTGATGAAGATATTAATTATAAATTCTCTACACATTGGTTGTTTGCAGTGATTTTGTTTTTCCACTTGTTCCTCAGGCATTAACAGTAAATTTAGGTGCTTGTGACATCTCTGCAATTCTAACTTTGAATGAGGCTCATACCATACATTGCCTTGTAAATACTGACTTGCTTTAAGTCCCATGCGTGCCTCTCATGTAGAAATGAAATAGATAGTGCAGTCATTATTCAGCTTAATTTGCAATATTTATTGCCCTTGGTGGATACCAATGCATTTGTTACGCTCACAATAAATGACCTCTGGGTTTCAGAGATGCATTATGTTAGGAGAAACTTGCCAGGAGTAAATAATACCCTTCCCTTTCTCTCTATGATTATTTCTACAGTGCCACTATTGTGTCCTGTACCTAAATTTAATTCATGCTAAGCTGAAGGACTCTTGCTCACACCATAGTGTGAAACAAGGGTAACATTTGTGTAAATGCAGCGAGGAAAAAAGCAATGTATGACTTGCCCTGGTGACATTTGGAGAAATATGCCTATAAGGACCAGCTGTAGGGGAAACATGGCATAATCTTGGGAAGAGTAAATGCTGCCTTGTCCTTGGGATGGGGAGTTCATTATCACTCCCAGCCAGGAGGTTTGCCTGTAAAAATGAACTGTATAAGCCATGAGATCAGTGTCGAGTCTCTTATCTCTTATCATGGACTGGGAACCACAGGAGGAGCAGGAGCAGCAGGAGAGGGGCAGCTGCACACCTGAGAAAACAGGCAGCTCCTCCAGTGCTCTCCTGTTTCTGAAAGCTGTGTCATTTCAGTGGGCACAGCTAAAATGTTTTAAGATCGGACAGAAAATGTCAGATTAGTAGATTATGTGTAAAACTGTACTCAACATTCATAATTCATAGATTAGTACATCTGGGCCTAAGCTTCCCAATAAATGTCAAGAGAAAGAAAACGTTATTATTTTATTTTAAAGCTGAAAATGGAGAGATAAATTGACTTTCCTGAGGTCCCATGGGAGGATTGTACTAGACATGAGTATTTTCTCTGAACTATCCATGCCAACTTTCCCCACCTTTCTGTGGATAAAGCCTAATTTTTATACTTTTCTTTACCCTTTAAAAACCCTTCCTTCCAGTCAAAGGACCCATATCAGAAAGAGATAATCAGAACAAAAATTTGTGTTAGAATTATGGGGACAGACTCCAGTAGGTGCAGTCCCTTTTGAATATTTTGCACTTGCTAATAAAAGTTCTTTCAAACACGGGTACTAATTATTTGATATGCAAAAGAGGCTGATGTAAGCACTGAGAGAGAAGTTGGATTTGAGATTTTAAGATTATTTTAAATTAAATATTAATAATCTGGAAATCAAGAGAGGAGGGGAAGAAAGTTTCTGTGTTAGACACAGAACAAAAAAAGGTTTATTCTTGAAAGAAAATTCTTAGGATACACTTCATAACTCCTGATGTTTTTCAGCAGAAAAGAAAATCTCAGTCTCACAGAAATTCCTGTTGCAGAAGGTAATTTTATTCAATTCATAAATCCTTTTAACAAAGATTTTTCCTTTGCCAATTATCCAGATATTCATTTCACAGGAGATAATGAAGTATGTGGTAAAAGTTTCAGCTGATCTTATTTTAACATTTCAGCATTTGTGTGACAAAATGCCATACATAAAATCTTACATCAGGATCTTTATTGGTGTAAAAAAATGATACCTCAAAACATTATGCATGCTCATGGATGAGAGTCTAAAATCAAAACCCATAAAAAGTGTTATTGGAGGTTGTGTTTTTCATAAATGGCAGCTGTGCTCTCCTCCCATAATGTCACTGCCAAAGCAAAGTGAGATAATAAAACCCAATTTTCTTTGGCTTATTTTCTTTATAAATGATATAAAAAGAAGTCATACACTTATTACCTTATTGAAGTACTTTTAAAGATTTGATATTTGCAGAGAACTGCAAAATGTCCTTCCTGTTCAGACTCACAGTAGCTGACTGAAATGAATCCACAGGCTCATCTGTCTTCGGCTGATAGACTGGATCATTTGCTTTTAATTCAAAATATGGATATTGTAATTATCTGAGGAAACTGTAAGGGGGTGTAATACATGATTGCCTACATCTTGCTCCAAAGCAGTTATGCAGAATAATTTCAAAAGTAGAACAAAGCCCTATAATTTTAAAGAGCATAACCCTACCAGTTAAATTTAGACCAAAAAAGCATTGTTTTATCCAAAAAAATCAGTGTATAAAATAGATATGAAAATGAGTGACAAGTGTCTATAAAATCAGCTTGGAAATAGCTAAACAAATCTTCCTTCCCTGACTCTGAATTGCCACTGTGATCTTTACAGAATATATATAAAAATTTCTCTAGCTCCGGCTCACCTAACTGCATTTTGGAGCATATTTGGTGCTGTATTTTCTATTTCTGTGCTCTCACATAAAAATAGAAACTTTGCTTCAACTCTCACAGGTCCCAGCTGGTTTTGTCTGATGAAATTTTATTCGGTGGGAATAGACTATAGAGATGGAGCTTCCACAGCATTTATTGGCCTTAAAATTTGTGTGTAGTTGCTCTAGAGAAATACTCAATTTCTGCTCCACCATGGCCAGGTGTAAGAGCTCGGTGAGCTCGCTGTGGAACTCGATAGAGCTCATTGTTGAGAGGGTCAAGTTCAGAGCAAAAATTCCTTCTGTTTATGTAGTGTACAAGCATCACCCTACACTCACCCCTGTGGTTTTCTGGAGGGACCTTTTCTTGGTAGCTCTTTACTTTCTTGCTATTCTCATTTCCAGCTTTTCTGACCTGATCTTTTTGCTTTTATGGTCCCATTCTCCTCATTCCTGGAGTCGAATGGGGCTGCAGAAAGTCTGAGTGCTGGATGGGAGCTGCATTAACAACTGTGACAGGGTTATTGCCTGGCTGCCTCTGCAAATGTCTTTTCTGATCTCTACTAACAAGCCAGCTCACTTAAACTGAGTTTAGCTCTCATTTCTAGTGAGCTGCAGCAGATGCAGATTGTCCTCAGAGAGCTGTCTGAGGGGCACTTGAGATGTGTACGTGCATAAGATCAAGGATTCATCTTGCTGCTTCAGAAATCCACCCCGAAGCCGTCTCAGGACTTTCACAGATTTAAAGCAGTGTCAAAGGGGTTCTACAGCTGCTTCAGTCTAGAGGGATAAACAGAAATAAGCATCAATCACTCCCACCACTGCATTTTGTAGTGAGTTATCTATGAATTGTCTCTTTTTTGGTTTTGCTGTGGGCAGGGAAAAACAACACCAGGTTGGTCTAAGCCCCACCCAGCCTGGCCTTGAACACTGTCAGGGATGGGGCATCAGGTAAAAAGCAATTTTAGAAGCCAAATTCCTTAATTTCAGAGGCCCAGCTTTGGTAGTGTTTCAAACTTACCCCCTGCATTTCCTGAGGTGTGACAGCACCAATAGTGTTTGGTGAATCACAGGAATTATATCTCATACCAGCCTCTGGGTCCGAGCCTCTAATTAGACAGCTGAAATGTGGCTTCCTGTGGTTTGTCCTGCTCAGCCAAACTGCTGGGCCAGTGTCTGCTTTTAAAGAAACTTACTTTCTTTCACCAAGCCTTTTAAATGTAAAATGAACAGGATTTATAAAGCTCTCCTGGCTCGCAGCTCTGGGTTGAATAACTTGTGTTACGTGGTTATTTATATAGCATTGAAACTGCCGTGGGCAAGATTGTGAGGCAGCACTCCTAGTGGGCCCTCATAAAGAAGAGATGCTCATCTCATCTGGCAATTGCTGAGAACAAAAGAAAAAAATATATAAATTATATTTAATGGTGCCTGGAAACAGAAGAGAAGCATAATCCCTCTCTCATGCCTCCCTTCTGTGCTTCCTCTGGAGCATCCTCAGCATTACCTGGGGGTGGAGCAGCCCTTGAGCACAGCTGGGATAATGCTGGCACAAACAGCCCTTGCATTTGCTTTTCCTTTCAGGAACGAGCACGCTTTGTTTGTCTGAGCTGCGTTCTGGGACTGTTTGCACAATGTCTTAAAACTTTCCCCACCTAAAGCAACCCTAATAAAGCAACTGTTAAATTTAATTTCTACCAAAAGAGTGAGTTACCTTTTATTTTACTACCCCAGTAAAATGGATGCTAAACAAATGTTGAAAGGTCACAGCTGGAATTGAGGGAAGGTTTTTTTTTTAATCACTCAAAAACTGAAAGTACTCTGCATATGTGGATAAATGCATTGATTTCTTTTTTCACTGTTTCTACAGTGTTAGGTGGGGAAGGTGAAAATCATTTTGGAGCTGACTGATCTCAATGGTTGATCAAGACACAGTAGTAATGAGGCAGTAAGAAGCAAAAAAAGATTTAAGGCTTAATCAGCCTGAAGATGTCAGACTTTATATCATTAAAAATGCAATATTTAGTGATTCACTTTCAGATCTGTACTGAATTAATAACTAAACTGGTCTATAGCCTTTTTTTGGCTGTCAACAGTGGAAAAATCAGCAATAAATACAAGATCAGCATGTAGGAGAAGGTAAAATTTAAAAGAGAACCTTGGTATATAAATTCAAGGCAGTTTTGACTGATGATGGAAAAGTATGGGCAGGCATTGGCAGGAGAAAAAAAATTATGCTGAAAGTATGGTGGCTTTGTGGAGGCACAGTACAATGGAAATAGTATAAAATAATTAGTTATGAAAAGAAAAATTCACAAATGTTTTCATTATTGCTTTTGGATAAGTTCTGCTGATAGACAGAAAATACAAAGGAGGAAAAAAGATTACCTTCCCAGGAAGATTTAATAGGATAAAAAAGAAGAATGAGTGAGTCCTTCAAGAATGTGGACCCTTAGCTGAAGAGCAAACAGGGAAGTGTTTTCCTAAAATACCCTTTGTAAAAGTTGGTTGGATTCAGAACTATGTTAATTGCTTTTAATTTGTGTGGGAAGGAGGAGGAAAGTTAATAAGGTTTCAGCTTTCTCCACAAAGATTTAGTAATCAAAGGTCATGAGAATATATATCTTACAGTAATTAATGTGAAATGAGAGCAATTAGTGCTCCTTCATTAATGAGGCTGTTACATTAGATTAGTAAGTTTCTATTTTTGTCAGATGCTATTTAAAATGGTTGGAGACAGACTTTTTTTTTTTTTT